>PVKS010005408.1:0-85308 GCA_004027875.1 Aplodontia rufa | reverse complement strand
TGGAGAATCCTCAAAAAATTAAGGATGGAACCACCTTACGACCCAGCTATCCCACTCCTGGGAATTTTCCCAAAAGATTTAGAATCAGCGTATTATAGCTATGTGGCTTCATCAATGTTTATAGCAGCTCAATTTACTATAGCTAGATTATGGAACCAACCCAGATGCCCCTCACTTGATGAGTGGATACAAAAGCTTTAGTTCATATATATTATGGAATACTGCTCGGCCATCAGAGAGGACGATATTATAGCTTTCGAAGTCAAATGGATGGAGATGGACAGAATTATGCTTAGTGAAGTCTCCCAAGCTCAGAGACTAAAGGGCCGAATGGTTTCTCTCATCTGTTGATACTAGAATTTATGTTGAAGCAGTAGGACAAATGGCTGACCTAATAAAACCTCAAATTGAATGACTTTCAGTGCAACAGGGGGAAAGCTCCCTAGGATACTTGGAGGTATAGGGAAGGGGATGAGGAGAGGGGAGGGTATATGAAGAACTCATAGGAGTCTGGTGATTGGGAAGATGGGGGAACCATCCCAGAAGCCGATGTCATTCCTCCATGAGCTACCCATTTAACACATGAGTTCTTCTGGGGGAAACTGCAACAGATGAAACCCATAGTAGTTTATCTATGTGTTGGCATTACCCCTGGATAACAAAGTTTATACACATTGATTGCTACTGTTTTGATAATGTTTCCCCCTCATCTGTATCCTGTATCGCTATATACTTCTAATAAATTTGAAAAAAATAAATAAATAAAAACCAATTTTATTCCTGCCCCCTTGTCAAAAAAAAAAAAAATGGGTCCTAGAAGGGTCAAGTAAGGACACTGACTTTTTTCCTCCCCCAAGGATCCTCTTTCTTTTCTCACCCTGCCCCCACTCCGGCATGAGTCCCTTCCTGGCAGGTGCTCCCCTGGTTAACCCTCCATATGGGCTTCCTCCATATGGCTTCCAATGCCCTGACCGCATTGGGGAGCAAACACTGTCCAGGCCATTTGGGGAAACCAAGGTCCAGATAAAAGTGCAGACTTGGGTCTTGGAATCAGTGAGAAGCAAAACCTCCAGCCTCCATCTTCCAGGCCTCAGGTCCTCAGACTCTTCTGGGATACTTTCTTGGGCTCTTACTGGAAATTCTTCAGAATTTCAGAGGAACGAATAGGCTAGGGAGAGACATCTCTGTTTTCCCCAAGAAGTCTCCTCAACTTAGAGGTAGAAGGGCAACCAGGAGTCCTCCTTAGGGTATGTACCCCTCCTCTACTTGAGGCCTCCTTGCAAATTCTCGGGCAGACACAAGTGAGGCATTGCCCCTAGAACTTCCTGCCAGCACCTTCATGAGAACATGTGCCTCTCCACTGTCCATCATTTTCTCCCTAATGGTAAAGGGCAGTGCAAGGAGCATGCTCAGAGCCTGGAGGCTGGCTGCTCTTTATGCCAGAGCCCTGCAAACCCTGGCCTGGCATCTTCTCTAAGGTCCAAACACAGTCCTTTCATCCCATTGCTATTATTCTCAGTGGTAGCAAAGCAGGGTCTCTCCTCGCCATTGGCCCCAACTGCCTCCAGAGCCATCGTCTAAGTAGGGAATTCACTCTTTCTCCCCCTTTGCAGAAGACAAGCAGCAGGAGATCCCCTGGAGCACCAGGTTCCCCCTTGTAGAATCATCCAAGAGAAGAGGGCAGGACATGGGGAACAAATCTAATCTTGGCTCTACAGGTTCTCTAAGCCTCAGCTTTCCCACCTGTGCAATGTGGTGGCAACTTCAGTTTCCTCCTGTCACAGACTTCTAGAGGATTCCAGTGAAGAATGCATAAGTGGACAGAGCATGAAAAGTATATGTATCAGGTTTTGCAGGACAACCCCAGGTCTCAAGCCATGTTTCCTCAGAAGGGAAGGCCCTGGACAAGAGAGCAAACGCAGGGGTTTGGGTGGGGGTTGACCCCAGGGGAAGCCAGTAGGCTCATGGAAAAGTGAAGTGGGGGGAGAGGGCATCTGGGCTCCAGTCCTGCTGGGTGCACTGAGACCTGGATGGGGCTGTCTCTCCACGGGGAGAGGAAGCTGATTGTCCACCACCAGTTCTCATCCCGTGATGGACTGAGGGCTGCTCCAGGGACATTAACTCCCCGGCACTGTTGTATACCATACACCCTCCAGGGATAAGAGAAGAGATAGCCCCCAAGCAGAGTCACACATGTGGCATCAGGAGTCCCTCAGACTGTAGGAGCCAGTGGCTGTGTTAACTGGCTTCTACCCCTGCTAATAAGAAAGTGTCACAAAGTACACAGGTAACTGGACCCTCTTTTTTTTTTTTTAAAGAGAGAGGGACAGTGAGAGAGACAGAGAAAGAGAGAAACAACTTTATTCAGTTTTTCACATGGCCTTAGTTGTTCCAACACTTAGTTGTGTACATGGTGCTGGGGTTTGAATCTGGGTCCTCGTGCTTACCAGGCAAGTGCCGAAACCGCTGAGCCACCACTCCAGCCCTGGACCCTCTTTTTATATTCAACCCCTAGATTGTCTGCTCCCCAGAGAAGCCATGAACCTAGCTGGCCGCAGACACTTAGGGAAAGTAAAGAAATTTTGGAGGTTGTCCTGGGGTACGTGTGCCTCCAGTTAGCCCCCTGCCTCTGCCCTGCATCTCCAGGCCTGGCTCTGTCTCTGTATCACACAAATCTGTCACAGGCACAGGTGTGCCAGCCACTGAGCCAACCAGTGGAAGGAGAACTGGCTTGAGGACAGGTCCTGCCTTCTAGGAGCTTAGGGTCATATCTGGGAGCTGTAGCAGGCTTGATAGCAGTAGACACACAAGGGGGCATACCCTGTCCCCATTCCAGGAGACCTGAGACACCTCAGAAAAACCACCACTCAACTGGAGGCTCCTGGGTACTTTAAAATGACACATAACCAAAGTGTCTAGAACCAAAAGTATTTACTGGTGAAAACCTCAGTGTCCATCAAAGCCACTGACCCAGACCACCAACCTTTGAGCACCCCTACTAATGGAGGTTTTCCAACTTCATTCCATTTCCCAAAGGGGGGGGCAAATTGTGCACAAATCACAGGTACCACAAAAAAAAACGCCCCTGCCACCAGAGAGCTGATAGTTCAATTGGAAGAAAAAAGTATAAACTAAGTAAGTATAGACTGACACACCTGTCAGTCAGATCAGGTAAACTGGGTCTAGGAGATCCACTCAGGACACCCTGAGTGCATTCTATGTGCAGGCACTGGGCAAGGGCAGAACGGGGGAGCATGGCCCTGATCTTAGGAACAGTATGGGGGAAGCAAAGACCAGCCTGAGGACAAATCGATCTCACAAGAACTGCGGAGGGACAGTCTTCCACCTGGGTCACTGAGGAGTTTGTCTGGAGGATGGGACCAGTGTTGACATTCCACACAGATGGCACAACAAGAGGGAACACATGGCAGATGGAAGTATGAAAGGGCCAGCTATCAGGATCATAAGTCAGTAGCTGGTAGCAGGGAGGGTTTAGCCTCATCCTCAGCTTTACAGAGGCATAAACTCCAAAGAGACTACTTGCCCTTGTGCAAATCCTGTAGGACCCTGCAAGTGGCAGTGCCAGAGACATGGTTAGATGGGACAGAGCCTCACTGACAAAAAAGCAAAAAAAACAAACAACAACAAAAAACAAACAGGTCCAAGTACCCTGGCCAAACACTGATCTGCTCCTAGAACATGCTCCACATGGCCATGGGCTAAGTCCTTTCTCCTAGGGGATGCATGGGGCCCTCAAGCTCCCGAGAATGAATAGGAATATAATCTGCTTGGGGGGTGGAAAATGGGTTCTGTCTTTTTCTTCATTAGGATACACTAGAGATACATGAATCCTATTTTAGAATGACTTTCTCTGCCTTACCCCAAAATCTTCTTATTAGTGCTGGGAAAAAATATTGTATACAAACAGTTATTATAAAAAATTATTTGTATAATGTGCTAGATCGTGCTGTACATCTTTATGTAAGATCATCTCCATGAAAGTCTCTATTCCGAGCACCTTGACATTGGTTTTGCAGAGTGCCCCCCCGACATCCCTCCTAAGCATGCAGAAGTGAGGCAGCCTAGACCCAGCACACATCAGAACGTGGCAGACCTGTTTGCACCCAACCTGGTAATTCCCATATTCCCTGGGCTTCCCCCCCACCAGCATCATACATTATATTTAAGTCTCTCCAGCAATACAAATTTCAATTTGGCCAAGCTCTTTAATATTAATAGTTGTCAATCCAAATGCAGAGTGCATAATAAAAAATTTAATCGAAACGAATAGCTCACATATTTCTCTACCTCCTAAATATAGTTACCAATTAGACAAAAGATTTGGTTATATAACTTTGTAGAATTAAGGCCACCTACTAAAGACCACCAGTTAGGCTGAGAACGCCAAAATGCCTGATTTCATTCTGTTCATTACTCTTAAAGATAAAGTACATCTCACCTCATCATTCCTTTATTCACAGGAGAAAAGTGAACACAGAATTCATGGGCATAAATTCAGAGGAGACTCTGAAGCTAAATTATAATCATGAAGCTATCCATAATGATGAAACCATGGCGTCTATAGCACATAACAGTTTACAAGGCCACGTCCTGGTAGGAGGACATAATAGCGGCAGGGTCACTGCCACTGTCCCGTTCTGCAGACTGCATAATTGAGGTTCAGACAAGGAAGTAAGGTGCTCAGCCAAGGCCAGGGTGGTGCTGGGACCCGTGCTCTGGTTCCCCACATTACTTACCTCTCCTCAGTCACAAGCATCTTCCAAAGAGCTTTCTGTTGTTGTTTTGTTTAACATGAGAATTAAATTATTGCTTCTGTTTGCCCTGCACTTCACTGAAAACCAGCACTTCATCACTGGGCCACTGTGGCCATGGCCCTCCAGACCAGCCAGACTGGCTGCAGCCAGGGGGACTTCTCAGGCAGGGCAGGAACAAAGGCTGACTTTCCATTCTGATGGCCAGGACATGATGGGAAGTCTCAGAACCACAGTTTCAGGAGTGACCCTCTGATGATCCAGCATTTCATAGAATCACTGAACTGCATCTTGCATCAAAGCCCATACTCCCTCCTTTCCCAACAGCAGGAACAGTCCTGGAAAGGCTAAGAGATTTGACCAAGTGGCAGAGCTGGGATTAGAACCCACACACGCATTCACACCCAGGCACACGCTCGTGCATTCATGCATTGAGGGGTTCTCTATGTATCGGGTCCACCCCTGGCCAGGCTCCCCCAGTTGTGGTGCATCCTGCTGAACATGTGGGGTATTTCTTCTGCAAATTACTCCAGGCCTCTTTTGTGAGCTGCTCTGAGCTCTGCCCTGAGCTACATCAAGCAGGAAGTTTAAATGAAATGGCTCCCAAGTTCCTTAAATGGTTTAATAAAACATATACTGACTGCAATGTGCAGTTTATAGTGGCAAACTATTGCCCCTCAGTTGGGAAAAATGACCTCCAGTCGGCAATATTACTTTCAGCTTCGTGATTCTAGTCCGCCGTTGGCCATTCCCTCAACCCACCGGGCAATTCTTTTCCATAACAAGGCTGGCTGAAGCCGCCGCGTGTGCTATTGCAGAAGGTGCCGGCCGTGGGCCTCCAAATGGCCTGCTCTATGATGAGACAAAAGAAAGAGCAGGCAGATGACACTGACACATACAGATGCCAGAAAATAAGTGTAGGGGATTCAGAGAGATTTGAGGAAATTAAATGTGGTATCAAACAGAAAGCTCTGTGTGTGTGTGTGAGTGTGTGTACGTGCGTGCACACACGTGTGCATGTGTCCACGCACACCATCCCTATTCAACACCACCCGGAACTGGGATGGGCAAAAAGTTAAGCAGATTCTGGGGGAAAGATACGCCTGAGCTCCACAGATGATCTTGGCATCTGTAACCACAAGATTTAGAAAATGCAAGGAGGGTAGAATATGAATTTCTAAAATGCTATGCTACGTTAATAACAAATAGCTATTAATAACGCTTCTAATCACAAATGCCATTTCCGATATTTGGTGCTGAAAGGTTTTGCCTCATCTGAAAAGTACTGGAATTTGACTGCCAGAAACTGATGACCTTTTATCCTAAACTGTGCATTGAGATGGCTTGTTAAGCTCATTAGTATTATATGGTGAATTAGATTAGACATTTTATGATTTTTCAAAAAAGGCTTTTTTGATATAAAAAAGCAGCAATTTCCTTTTTTGACATTTTTCATTTTTAAGGTAATAAAAATGGCACATGTGTACCGTGGCATAATGGATTAATTAAGGAATATTATGTTTATCCTAACTCTTAACTGAGTTGTACATCTTCATAACTCACACATAAAAATTAATGCATTATCTTATACCATGGGATGATAGATCTTCTATTTTTACCAAACCTGCTCAGAATACATTGTTCTAAATTGGATTATTCTGAGAAATAGTGCATACCATATTCTGAAATCATCAGTCCAAAATTATATTGTTATTTTAAAATGTTATATTATTATATATAAAATCATAGCCTTCTCTCAGCTGTGGCTTTGAATTGTCAGGTTATTCTGGTTTTTAGAAGATCAAGCTGTTCCCCCCACCTACACTCACAGGCAGCCTATTTTATATCTTCTCTCATTCACAATGGATTTGTTGTTTAAAAAAACACATGCACTGCATCAAAGAATCACTGGACAATATTTTTTGGCTATTTCTTTGTGTCATGATGGTAGATGTGAATATAAAAGAATATTCATGCAAGATTCATAAGGGCCCCACATTTCTAAATCAACAGATGAAAAAATCCCTAAAAATAATAATGTCCAGATGTTGCTTATTTAAATGAGCTGTTGCCATTTAATGTTGCCAATCACAAAAGTGATAGAATTCGTGAATTTCAAGGTAATAATTTACAGAAGATTATGATTTTTTTTAATCCAGGGAGCATTCAGGGTTATTAAAATGAGCAATTTCAATAAATACAAATGATGCTCTCACAGAGGCTACGTTTATAACCTTGGTCTTGCCCACTCTCTCCTGTTATAGATTCTCCCTCTTTTCCAGGCCCCCTTCAGGGGCGAACATAATTTACCAGGCCTGAAATGCAGATAGTTTTTAATGTTCTGGAAACCTCAGAACTGGCCAGACTCTTAGGAATCATGTAGATCTAATTTCTCTTCTTACTGGTAAGAAAATTAAGATCCCAGAACTCAAAACACTTGACCCAGAGTCTTATAGCTATAAAGAAAAAAGATACCAGAATTCAACCTTTTAAGATCCGCTACCAAAATTTAGGTTCAGTGTTATAGAATCCTGGGGCCTTTTGCATTGCCAAAGGGGGTTATTGGAAATGGAGATCCCAAGGCCCCAACCCAGACCTATATACCTCCAGGTCTGAGGCCTGGGAACCTACACTTGAAACAGATTTCCTAGGCAATTCTAAAACCATTGCTATAATACGCTGCCTGGTCCCAAGTCTCCCAGATTCCAGAAAAGTTTCCTTGGAATAAGGCAGGATGAAGGAGTCCACACAACTGTTCTTTCAGAGGTGTTTTCGACAGCTCTAGGTTCCTGCAAGGATGTGCATCCCAAAGCTACTACCACCAGGAAACATTCGTTCAAATGGTCACCAGGAGATCTGTATTTGAGAGCCTGAAAGGGCACAGTGGCAGCCAGTCATAAGTTCTCCCTTCAAGAAACCCCAACTCCAAATGGAGCTCCCAAGTCTGGACCTCTCATGAACCTGGGCTTCCTTGGTCCCCTATGCTATATGGCAAGGTAAAAGAAGGGCACAGGGTCCCTTTACAGCTGGCCTTGCAGGGAGACACCCACTTGAGGACACCCTGGGCATGCCTCTCTGGTCCACATGCAATCAAGGAGCTGGGTTTGACTCAGAAACTGTGGCCATGTCTTTGATTTCTAATGGGTGTTGGAATTTACCCTCTATTCTAAAGTGGAAAGGGTACTAGGAAGGACCTGGTAGGATTCGTTTAAGAAGGACACAAGGTCTATGGGGGAAACTCAATTCACAAGGGCAAGGACAGGGGCTCCTGTTGCCTGGCACCTATATTACAATAAAGAAGGGCTCATCCTGCAGGCTGTTCATTTAGCCTGGAGAAAGAGCTGCCTGTCGCCTAGGACACAGCCACTCCTTTACCTGAGCTGTCATTCTCTCTACAAATCCTAAGCGAATATTTGCAGGCCTAAACCTTCAAAGACAGAGAGTCGCCTGTATTCTGTGTGACCCTGCAGACAAAATGGAGTGCCAAGCCATTAAGTAAGTCTGTTCTGGGAAAAGGTGATTTGAGAGAGACACAACTCCACTCAAGAACACATCAGCCATCTCACCACAACAGGGTTTTTTGCTTGTTTTCATTTTTTGATGTTGTTGCTGTTTTGTTTTAAGTTTAGGAATAAAGCCTTCCAGGGTTTTTTTTTTTTTTTAAGTAGCTTAAGTTAGGATTGAAAAAGTTCTGTTAACAAAAGCACTTAAGTAAAAACTCTGTTAAATTGGATGCAAGCTTTCCCCCACATACCATTTATGGGCATACTAAGAGACGTTTCAATTGCATCTATAAAGACTTTGGTCACCAGGCGCCCAATAGCAGTCACAGTGGAGTTTCCAAGTCAGCCTTTTGCTAAATCCATCCAGTTGCAAGTTCAAGACAGAACACTGACTAACCAAAAGGAAGATCCTTGGGTTTGATATTGAATTGCACTGCAGGACACTTCTGAAGATGTCTTCAGGAGGGTCTCAGCACCCAGTGCACAGGGAAGCAGCAGAATTCTGACCACTAGAAGGTCTGTCCAGGTGGGGTCTTGTGCCTGATTTGGGGACATCTCACACAACTTGTCTATTAGCTTTTTCTTCAGAGGCTTTGCTCACTTTCTCTCTGCTGCCTACAGCAGTTATAAAGACTTAAGCCCAAGGCATATCAGGAGGACCTGGAGCAAATATAAAGATGACAAGCAACACAAATGAGGGTCAAAAGATGCTGCCATACTCCACCGGACCAACAGGGCCAAGGGACACTTGGAAGACCACATGCTTATTTGTGTCTTGCTTGCTCTTAGCAGGGCAGCCCCCCACACTACATGAACAGGGAGAAGAACTAGCTTTAACACAAAGCCTCAGGAAGAATCTGTTGTGATGTACACACTTCTGATCTCCCAGGGGTACTGGGGGCAAAAAGGAAGCTGCAGAAACAGAACAGGACCCTTCCCAGCCAG
This sequence comes from Aplodontia rufa, assembly GCA_004027875.1. Taxonomy (NCBI): domain Eukaryota; kingdom Metazoa; phylum Chordata; class Mammalia; order Rodentia; family Aplodontiidae; genus Aplodontia; species Aplodontia rufa. Next base: position 76,088 of record PVKS010005408.1, on the reverse strand, counting down.
GCCCTGGATGACTCCCAGAATCTCCTCCCAAACACTTCCACATCACCAAGGGCCTCACCCAAAATGAACCTCACTGGCCAGGAGGTATTGGGCAATTGGGACTTTGACTAAGAAGAGGTAGTCACAGTGATCTCTCCCAATGAGCTGACTGCCCTGGGCATCCAGGACCTCTGAGCTCTGTCACCTGACCCAGGCAGTGGGCACATGGACCTGAACAAAGCCACTGCCCTTGTACCCCACGGCCCCAACCTACCTGTGGATCTCACTGTCCTTCAGCCTCATCACTGCTGCTCTCCTCCACAACCTGGGAGGCAGCACCAACTACTCACTCTGAAATGGGATAGTGGCAGCACTCATTGCATGAGGTGGTTGCAAGAGTTAAATGAGATCATGCATATCAAATGAGGACAGTGCTTGACACTCACACTCAATAGGTGCCAGCAGCTGCACACATCTGATTTCACCAGGGGCTAAGCTGCCCTACACCAGGCCAGGCCCCACAGAGGCCTCACACTAGGTGTGAGCACTCCTATGTAAGAGGGAGCTGAGACCCTGGAATGTGGAACACTTACTTCAGGACAGGACAAGATTTGGGGCCCAAATGGCCACCTCTGGCAACAAGGATGACCAAGGATCCTGCCTGGTTTTCCTCTCAATTGAAAAATGAACATTTTCCATCCCCATGATTAAAAATCTTGCCTTTGCAAGAGGTTTTTAAACTTTTGTCTTCTACACACCACCTTTTTCCAGTAAAAGTGTACCAAGGCAAATGTAAAACAGCTGAGAACAGAGTGACCTTAGATGGAGGGCTCCAGGTGTCCTGACCCACCAGTCCCAACTCCCTCTTGGTCTCTGTTTAATGACTTAATTGATTATATTAATACAAAGCTTCTCAAAGTGCGTTCCCTCAATCAGCAGCCTCAGCTGCTACTCAGAACTTGTTAGAAATTCAAGTTCTTACATCCTACCCCATATCTTCTGAATCAAAAAATCTGAGTTGGGGCCCAAAGCTGTTTTGCCATAATCTCTTCATGAGACTCTGATGCCTGCTGGCTCACCTGTGCTCCAGGCCCTCTTTACATTTGAATAGGGCTCCTCCAATTGCCCATCTGTACAATTTGAATGGTCCAGGTGAGGCCCAGCCATTGGTGGGTCTGAAAATCTGCCCAGGTAATTCTAAATTGGCAGCCAAGGTTAAAAACCATGCACACTTTATTCAAGATGTGGTCCAAGGGCCAACAGCATAGTGTTGCCTGGGGGTCCATTAAGTATGCAGAATCTCTGCTCCCCCAGGCCTACTGAATTGGAAATCTACATTTTACCAAGACCCCATGGGCTTTGATGTACATCCTGACACCTTTATCTAGGTTCTGTGTAAGAACTGGAAAAAACTTTGGATGCCAAGTAGTCCAAACCACTCACACCACTCACCCTTCAGGTAAAAATCTGCAGCTGCATGGGCCTGAGACTTCTCAAGGTCAGCCAGGGTGACAGCAGCAGATCGATGGTTGGAACCAGCTTCCTTACTCCAGGAATGCCCTCCTTCCCACACCCACATCTGGGCCTTCCCTTACAACATTCTCTCAGCCCGCAACTCTGAGGCCTCAGAGAGAAAAGGGTTGGTTGCTGCCTTCCCGAAGCAGAAATTGCTGAGCTATCCCGCAAACCTCCAAAACTGCTTCTAGGACAATTGCACTCACTGTCTTATTACTAGAATATGGGTGATATTTGAAATGTCACATTTCTAGAAAGATGGAAATCATACTTAAACACACACACACACACACACACACACACCACCACCATTTCACCAGCAAAAGTCCCTTCCCCTCTGGGAAGCAAGCTTCTCTATATTAGGGGCCACATCCTACTCACTAAGACTGAGCACAGGGACCCTGGATAAACACAGAGAACTACCTGTCAAGAAACACTGAAAGAGTCAGAGGCAGCAAAGTCAAGGTCAGATGAGGTTATAAGCCTTATAGCTATCATCTACTGAGCTACCAGGCAGGAGAGACTAACACCAGGCCAAGATCCAATCTTAATCTTTAAACAGAAAAAAAAAAAAAAGTCATAGACATCCCTATTTCCAAAACACATGAGCGTAAGACATCACATGTTGCTTCCACTTAATCTCAGGCACAAAATAATCACAGGACTCATTCATTCCTCAAATATTTACCAAATACCTACTATGTACAGGCCCCATGCTTGAAGCAATACTGCAAATTTTCAAGAATGAAACTCAAAATCCAAAGTCATTGCTGTCTTTCTTGCAATGTGCTAACATGCCCATCACATTATCAGCCTACAACTCAGATTATCATACTTTCCTTTGTGCTAGATGAATTGAGCCAGAAAGCTGTAAGGGTAAGTAAGGGCGCAGCTCTGCTGGACTTAAAACCACAGCCAAAAGTTCATGAAAAACACTGTTGTGCTTCCCACTGTGACCACATGAAGCCTATTGTTGAGAGGCAGAAGTCTTTTGGGGGGGAGGTATCATGCATTCCCAAACAGAAGGGGAGAGCCACAAATGCTTTTGCATGAAATAGGCACAAGATCAACCACTTCCTGGGGCTCCCCAGCATCCTCTAAATACTGGGGATGGGTAGACTATTTCCATAGTGCATACAAATATGTAAAATCAGCTAAGACTTTTCTTTCCATTGAAGAAAGAACAAATAACTATCCATGCTTTGTGTTCTGTATCAAGAACTATCAGAAGGTTCCTGGTACCAAGTCCACTCATCCTGGTGGGTGGACAGGGTGGAGTGGCAGAGAGAGTACAGCCTGACCCCTTATTAGCAACTATGCGCCAACTGACCTCTGAGTCATGAGAGTCAGGGAGTGCTCAAGATGGTCTCTGAGAAATGGGACAGCAGATCTCTGCATTGGGAGAGAAAGCACTGGGGAAGGCCAACAGTGTGATGGAGTGTCCAAAAAGAATGAAGGGGAAAGGATCTACCAACACATTCCCTTGTGTACCTGGGTTTTCTTCCCCCTCTATGAGAATAATAATTCATTTTTTAATGCAAGAAGAAGTTATTGATTGATTTAGGGTTTCCTCTAATGCCAAGAAAATCCTGTGCACAATGGCAGGCCTGTACCCTGAAACTATCACCTTCTTCAGAAGAGCTGAAAACTCCCATCTTGCCACACAGTGCAAGGCCTGGGTCTGAGAAATTACATATAATTACACTCGGGGTGTAGCTCAGTGGTAGAGCATTTGCCTAGCATGGGCGAGGCTGTGGATTTGCTCCCCAGTACTACCAAAAATGTCATATGTATGCAAGAAATAAAGAAAGCTTGGCTCACCTAATGCCTCCTCGTATCTCCTTGTCCTCCTTCTATTTAGCACTTCTCCCAATGACAATAGAATGTTTTAAGATAATTGGAATTTTTTTTTCTCCACCTGACCTGACTGACCTGTAAATTTTTTTCTCCACCTGACCTGACCTCAGGCTTACTAAAACCTCCAGTTCCCTGCTAAGAGCAATCTTCAAATGATTATGTTTAAAATGGTGGCGAGGAGTGCAAGACTGGGAGCCACAGAGACAGGCACAAGCATCCTAGTGTAGCCATCCATTTTTCAGATATGTGACTTGTACCAGTTGCTTATCTCTGCTGAGTCACAATTTCTTTGTCTACAGGCAGAGTGTACTTTGGAGAAGATTTGATATGATGAAGGATAGAAGCTCTTACCATCAGGAGGGGTTGTCAAACATTTCCAGTTTAGGGTCAGGTGATGAACACTCTGGCTTTGCTGGGTGACACTGTCTGTCCCAACTACCCAACTCTGCTACTGTGTAGCTTTAAAGCAACCACAGACAAGGGCATGCCTGAAAGCCAACAAAACTGTTTCCACAGACCCTGAAATTTAAATGTCGTATAATTTTCATGTATCATGAAACTTTTTAAAAAATTTTTCAACTATTTAAAAATGTACAAGCCATTGTAAGCTAGGGAGCCACATAAAGATAGGCAGAACCATAAAAGAGCCACCTCCCACACATTGGGATGGCTATAATTATGAAAATGAAAATATAACAAGTGTTGGCCAGGATGTGGAGAAAAGGGAACCCAGCATAATGTCACTGGTGATGTAACATGGTACAAAGGCATGCTGGAAAGCAGCATGACCATTCCCCAAAAAATAAGATTATAATTAGCATATGACCAGTCATTTCACTTCTGGGTGAATCCTCAAAAGAACTTAAAGCTGAGACCTGAAGAAATGTGACAACCCAGACTCTCAGCAGCAGTATTCACCACAGCTATATGGTGGAAGCCACCCACGTATCCATCAATGGATGAATGGGTAGGCAAAACAGCATAAACCTACGATGAACTATTATTTGGTCGTTAAAAAGAAGGAAATCCTTTTAATATGCTACAGCATGGATGAACCTTGAGGACGTTATGCTAAACAATATACAACAGCTCCAAAGAATAAATACTGTATGGTTCCACTTACATGAAGCACCTACAGTCATCAGATTCATGGAGATAGTAGAATACTGGGTGCCAGCATTGTGAGGAAGGGGAATGAGGAGGTGTGGAATGAGTATAGCACTGTAGCTTGGGAAGATCAAAAGTTCTAGAGTTGGGCAGTGGTGATGGTTGTACAAGAATGTGACTGTATTTCATGCCATCAGACATTTTCAACTGTATACTTTAAAATGACCAAGATGGTACATTTTAGGTTATGTGTATTCCACAACAATTATCTTTAAATTTTTAAAAGTCAAAAATATAAAACAGGGGGGGCTGGAGTGGTGGCTCTGCGGTTGCGGCACTTGCCTGGCATGCGCAAATACACGGGTTCAAACCCCAGCACCCATGTACACAGCTAAGTGTTAGAGCAACAAAAGCCATGTGAAAAACTTAATAAAAATGATTCTCTCTGTCTCTCTCTCTCTCTCTCTCTCTCTCACTGTCCTTCTCTCTTTAATATATATATTCTCTCATATATATATATATGAGGGCAATGTGCTATATATGATTGGCAGGCCATAGCTGACCAATCCTTGACATGGGGGCATAAGAACAGCACAGTATACACCTCAAAAAGAGGAGTATGAATAGAAGGGTATCAGGATTATATGTGAAAAGAGCACTCAGAGGCAAAGAAAGATATTTCTAAGACCTACTCATTCAAGGCTTGCCAAGCACACACGCTGGAGCCAGTAATCATCTGGGCATAGACATGAAAATAAAGAGAGAGGCATCCCTGGGCCTTACAATCCAACCTTTGCACCATGCATACCAACATCCAAAGAAGACTGCCTGTATGTGCTTATGGGCATAGGCTGAGGTGCACTGGGGTGCCCCAGGGGCCAGGGGTTGGGGGTAGTTAGGCCACTCCGGCACTCACATGTACCTCCCTACATGGAGGTACACCCTCCTTGGAGTGGTCAATGATCTTGTCAGGGACAGAAAAGTTCAATGACTACAAGGGTGAGTTTAATTATATGTTGTCGCTGACTAGCAGTGGTTACGATGGTACAATTACACATGTAATTTATCAGCAAGATACTTGCATACATAATAAACCAAAAGCAAAACATTAAATTCAGTGGAAGCTAAAAATATAAAACTGGGCTGTGATGCAGAGCACACTTACTTGCAAGAGGTTGGAAGAGCAAAACCACGGGTGTCCCCTCCTTTTCCAGAGCAGGCTGCTCCCACCCATAGTGACCACGTGGCTTCCAGCCCAGAAATGCACACCCCGCACACTAAGCAAATCCCAAACCCCCAGTGGTGTGTCAACAATGCTCCTTCACAAAGGAAATGGGATGGAGAAACTGGCTTAAGAAACTCACCACCCTTTCTGACACCCTCTGAACTTGCTAACCAAGGTCCCCAAGGGGTGCTGGGGAGACCACATGCCTGGCAAAGTCTTGGGATGAGCCCTGGAATAAGCCAGAGGAGAAAATGCTAATTAGTGGAAAAATGGTCTATACTTTCAGTAATCTTGAGTAAAGATGGAGAAAGGGAAAAGATTACTGAACAGAAAGGATGAAAATAATAACAATAACAGTAACACACGTTTATTAAATGCCTACTTAGAGCAACTGCTTCAAGTGCATCAGATAGCGTACTTTATTGCACTGCTGTTATTGCTACTCCCAGTTTACAGATGAGAAAACTGAGCTGTAAGTCCATTGACTTACAGTTCATGCAGTGAGTGAGCGTCAGAGTCTGTGTTCCAACCTAGGGAGTCTGGTTCCAGCTCCTACACATTTGTTATAGGTCTCTGGGCCTCAAGTGGCAACTAATTTCTCTCTCTTTTCTTTTTATTATTTTCTCACTGGTACTGCTGTGATATCTATGGTGCAATAATTTGACAGTCAACGATGGGGTGACCTGGACCCTCCCCATCTCTGGGACTAAGTTTCCTGGTAGATGGGTACTTTGCACACACCATACCTGGGCATGGGAATTCTACTCCCCAGAGTCTCAGCCTATCTCCTGAAGATGACTGACCCTATATGACTGAATAGTGGCCAATCTAAAAAAGATCAGGCATGGTAAGTCTGAAGAGGACACTCCATAGCCTCTAAAATACACAAAACACTGTATGTTACAGTCGCCCAGGAGATGGTCATGCTGTCACGTGGAGAGGATGAGAGGTCCAGTCTTCTGAGTTTCGTGAATTCTTCACCCTTGTGCTGCTTTTCAAGAGGTCACCTTCTCCTACTCTGCCTCCATATTTTCAGTACAGGTCATCTTTTAAACATATTTTTACAACAAAGTGGCTTTCAGCTTGAAGAGATTGCCTAGCACGATCTTAGACGTGTTTTTCCTTTCTATTTTAAAAAAACTGGATTGCAACAAAGAGATCGTGAAAATGCCTTTTATAACTGACAGTTTTGAAATTTTAAAAAATGTTTAAGAGGTAAAGGGCTAAAAAGATGGCAAAGCAAATATTTCATTTGGCTGACTGGGCATACCATCCTAAGGTTTATGTTAGAGTTTGAGATAGAGTACTACCTACCACCCATCCAACTAGTCATTCATCTACCTACCCACCCACCCATCCCCCCATACATCAACCTACCCAACTATTCATCTACCCATCCACTCACCCATCCATCTATCCACCCATCCATCCATTCACCAATCTACTTATCCACCTACCCACCCATCCATCTGCTATTATATTCTCTTTTTTTTTAAGAGGGAAGGATAGTGAGAAAGAGAGAGAGAGAGAGAGAATCAATTTTTTATTTTGTTTTTCATGCAGTTTTCATTGCTTTGACACTTCATTTTGTTCATGGTACTGGAGTTTGAACCTGAGTCCTTGTGCATACCAGGCAAGCGCAATAACTGTTAAGTCACTGCTACAGTGAAATTCTTTATTGAGAACCTACTATGTATCAGACACTATCCCAGAATCTACAGAAATAACACTGAACAAAACAAAAAAAGTCCCAATCCTCACTCAGGCCCACAATGCAGTAGGGGAGACAGACCAGAAATAGGTAAAGAAGGGGTGGGTCACCAAAATTCTTCCTGCACCAAACACCACAGTATATTTGAAATCTTCCTAACGCAAAAGTAAATTAAATCCATTTGCTCATTTGTTGTTATCATCAAAGATCAGTTGTGAAAACAAACAAGAGTGTCTCATATGGAAAATGTTAATGGTTCAAAATGTATTCCAATGTGGCAGAATCATCTGAGGGTAAATACTGCAGGCAATATTTTTATGACAAAAGCTTTATTTCTCATCTTCTGTATCCTTGATTTAAATATATACATGTATGTGGGTGCACATGTGTCAAGATTCAAGTATTTCAATACAAATTTTGTATCCAAAATACTTTTCCTGATTTCAGCTGATTGCATATTTCAAGCCAATATTGCAATAGTAATGTTTGTGCTGAATCAAAAACAAGGATGTCTCTCTCTGTTTCTCCTTTCTTCTTCTCTCACCCCCCACTTTCTCTCTGCCATGCTCAACACCCTGTCCTTCCTCACTGCCCCTGACCTCTGACCCTCTAGACCTAGGAAGCCCAAGTATTCAATCTGCTCTCAGAGCTGAGTGATAGCAAGAGCAAAACCTGTTTCTTCACATTTATTTTCCCGTTTCTGGGGCTGTTGGTGGCTGAGGCTCCTGCTAAAGCCACATCACAAAGGCCTCTAGATAGAAGGACAAACCTTCCCACTTAGATTCGAGTGTGTAATTGTTTGAATACATCTCCCTAGCACTACAATAATGTCATCCTTGGTTGACACAGATTTTAAAGCCCTTTGAAAAGGTGGAATGTTATCAATCATAAGCGTGATTATAATGGGAGTTAAGTGGAAGAAGCGAAAATCCAGGCCCTCACTTGGGCCAGGCTCTGTGACAAAGGAGGCAGGAGAAAGAAGCAAGAGGACCGTATTTCAGCCAAGAAAAGGAAGCAGTGCATGCCATCATCCACCCATCCTCCCTCTCAAAGCCAGTGATGTCCAGGAGACATCATGGAACCCTGCACTCTGGCTAGAAGTCCCCCCAGCCACTTAAACCTGTCTGCTGTGTTTATATCACATTAGACCAGTGGTTCTCCAATAAGGCCTGATTGGGCCCTCTCCCCAGGGGACAACTGATGATTTCTGGGGACATTTTGATTATCACAGTGGGGAGAAGGGGTGTGCTCATGGCCTTTAATGGGTAGAGGCCAGAGTTGCTACTAAATCTCCTAAAATATACATGAGAGCTTCCCACACCAAAGAATTATCCAGCCTAGAATGTCAATACAGTCAAGTCAGATCCAGACAAACCGGGCCGGAGCTAGAAGAAGGTAAGGATGGATCGGAGACGGGCATTTCTGGGAAGTGGGATATGACACCATTTCCCTGGCACTGCTACCCCTCCTGTGAGCCAGCAGATTGAGGGAGTGACTGAAGAGGGGATAAACCAGGGGAGGAAAGAAAAGGAACTTTGAGTCAAATTACTTACTCTTTGGCCTTTTGATCTAAAACACACCTTCTTTATTACAAGTCTGAAGGGACTGGAAACCCAGCAATTTTTTTTTTGATCCAAAGCAAAACAACCCTGGCCCAACAAAAACAAAATAATCTCCATGGCACATCGAAGTGACTATAGAATTCACCCATCAAGCCCAATCATATGCCCGAGATTACTAAGGAAAGAATTGTGAATTTCATTAAATATGTTAAAGGGGAAAAAATCAGCTTTGAAAAATAGTAATCCTGTCTTTCAACAAAAATATTATAGGAAGCTATGAATTTGGTAGATCCGAATAGGATGTTGGTACATGTTTTACTAAGGTAATATAATGGCACACTATTATTAGATCACATTAATCATTACTGTGCCAACGGCACTGACAGCCCCACTGAAAAGGATTGAAAGGCCTGGTAATGGATATAAATTACCCATTGTGTGATAAAAGGATTTTTACTAAGAAGGTAAGAATAAAACAGCAAATTTCTAATATAACTGTTGTGTAAAAACCAAAATAAAAGTAATCCTCGGTCAGTAATATCCACAAAATCAGAAGCAAGCACTTTTCCAACAAGATAAAGTCACAATAAAAAATATATATTCAGTACAATATAAAATTAATTTCTGAGTGCATAATTCCACTATCAATTTCCCTGGTTTATGGAGTGACCTCAGAGATGCATGGTCAGGAGAAGGTGGGCTCCGCTAATTAGATCCGAGCGTGAGTTTACAGAGATATCAGAGGCAGTCTCAGAGGGGGCCACGGAAGGCATCGAGTCCGTGCACCACCCTTCCTTCTTTATTTTAAGTTGCCAGCTTCCATGGCAGGGACCTGCTCCATCACTGAGTTTGTGATCTTGGGTCTGATTGAGATGACAAACACAGAGCTCCTCTGGGACAGGTTTCCCCCTAGATGGGGCCATCCCCCTGAATCACAGGGTGAGTGGTGGGGAAAGGACAGAGACCAGGTGGTGCTCACATGGGGTTACCTGGCTTCCAATAGCCTCACCAGATCCTGGGCTCTGATCCCAGGCTGTCAACTGGTGAATAGTGACAGAATGTCACACAAGAGAGAAACAAGGTTCAGTTCTGAGCCTCTGGGGCATGTCTTACCATTGCAGGTTCATCGCATCCAGCAGACCCAGAACCCATTCTAACCCCCAGGGTTTAAGTCTGGAAGTTTCTCCACAGTCCACCTCATTCCTCAAGGAATCCCTGGGAAGACTCTTTTCACAGCACAGGAATCAACAACCCTAAAGAAGACGGCACCCTGGCTGGGTGCAGTGCCTCACTTCTGTAATCCCAGAAGCTCAGGAGGCTGAGGCAGGAGGATCACAATTTCAAAACTCTGAAACTTAGCAAGATTCAGTCTCAAAATTTTTTTTAAAAAAAATTCTTTTGAAAGTGCTGGAGATGCAGCTCAGTGGTTAAGCACCTCCGGGTTCAACCACCCCAGTGCCAAAAAGAAGGAGGAGGAGGAGGAGGAGGAAGAAGAGGAGGAGGAGGAGGAAGAAGAAGAGGAAGAGGAGGAGGAGGAGGAAGAGGAGGAGGAGGAGGAGGAGGAGGAAGAGGAGGAGGAGGAGAAGGAGAAGAAGAAAGGAGGAGGAGGAAGAAAGGAGGAGGAGGAGGAAGAAGGAGGAGGAGGAAGGAGGAGGAAGAGGAAGAGGAGAAGGAGAAGGAGAGAGGAGGAGGAGGAGGAGGAGGAGGAGGAGGAGGAGGAGGAGGCATCAGCAGCGGCAGCCTGAACTCCCCCACAGACTCACAGACAGACACCATTTCAACAGGCTACAAAGAGATGGTCCTTACCAGGCAAGTCTTAAAGCAATGGGGCTCCCTCCTGGGTGAAGGATATTCTTAAAGCCGTGGTGGTCAGGAACTGCAAAAATAAGACCTGTTAGAAATTTTAAATGTCGAACATAAAGACTTCAAAAAGATATACACAGCATCCATCCAAGGTAACAATTTGTTGGGTTACTTGTGTGCCTAAAAATATTAAACAGGCCCGCTGCCCCAATTCTTTGAGCAATTTACAAAATGGGAACTCTGGCCTTGACTGTCATGAGCCAAATTTACTTAGCTTCTTTTAGGTGGGAAATTATCACCTGTTTAAAAAAAGAGAGAGAGAGAGAGAGAGTGCAGGGCTTCTAACCATCTCTTCTCTATATGGGACAGAAGACCCAAGAAGCAATTAAGAGCTTGCTGGCTGTCTCCTCCTCTGTCTTGGAATTCTGAAAGTAAGGAACGTGCAAGTACTCAAGGTTTCTTGTTTTCTCCCTGATTTAGGGAGCCGCCTACAGTAGACCAAAATTCAACCCACATTTCAATCGGCCAAACCCTTTCAGTGGCCAGGGAAATACTCATGGATCCAAAACAGGAATCTGCAACTGACTGATGCTCAGGGATGTTGTGTTTGGCATCAAAGCCTTCTACTGAAACAAGACCAGAAAAGCAGCAGCCAGTTAGATTTTCTACTTTTTACTCTGTGTTATAAATGAAAGGAGTCCCACGTGGATGATCTCATCTACTAGGGTGTGTTCTGGTGAGATAAGGCGTAGCGGGGAAAGCCAGAGTGCTTTCCAGGGTGACTCCAGAGCCACTGGCTGGGGTGCTCAGGCTAACCCCCAATCTGTGATCTCTGGTGCTCCCTTGTACAGTGCAACCCAGAATCTAATTGGTTTTGCCACATTACAGAAGGGATTTATAAGAAAACAAAAGTTCTTTCCTCATAGACGATATTTTGCTAAGCCTGAAGTTGTACTTTTAGGTTAGAGAAGTAGAATTCCAATATGGTTTCAAGGATGCTGGTCTGCAAAAACAAAATCAGATATTTTTGGAGGACCCATGGTGGCAGCCTCAGCCCAAGAACTCTGGACATGAAACCACTGGCTTGGAACACTATATCCAACTCCAAGACTGATTTTTGGCAACCAAAAAGGTGTTTGCTGACTACATGCTAAAAGTGTTATTTGAAAGTGCAACAAGGACTCCAGTACTTGTAAACAAATTTCTACCTGTCTGTCTTAAGACATAAAGCAAAAGTTTATATCTCTATCTGTAACAGGAACACAATTACAAGTCTAGCGTCTCTCTTTCTCTCTTTCTGATTTTTCTCTTTGTTTTCCCCAGATCAGATTATCTTTTGCATTTCACTTTTTTTCTGTATCATTTCATTCAACATTAAAATCTAAAGAGTGAAAAACAAATGTTCACTGCCACACTTTCTGAGGTTCTGACTTAGTGCTGAACAGGTCCCCATGCCCCAATAGGCTCTGAGAAGACTTATCTGCTTTACTCAAGCTACTCTTTGTGTTCAGGGAGGGAGGTGAAGGCAGTGGGGTTGGAGAAGAGGGAACAGACTGAGATTTTCCTATCCAGACTCATGACTTGCAAAATTCTAGGATGATTCTCCAGGGGCTGTTCACTTAGAAGCTTTGTAAATTCTGATGACAGGAGAACACAGGGGGAGCAACTTCGTGGGGGCAGGGAGAAGTCCCACACCGGCTTGTCCTCTGCACTATACCATTGATCAGAGCATCACTGTCTCCCACAATCTATTCCAGGCAGTGACAGGACAAAACCCCTCAGGTTGTGTCTCCGGAATCAAGAAAGGCCCTAGCACCACCCTGGTGGCTTTGCTTCAGGCTGTGCCCTCCCTGCTGCCTGGGGGGTTTCTCCAAAGCCTGCAGACCCACACACGCAAGGTTAGCACGCAAGGTTAGTGCCTCACGCTAGCACCAGTAGTGGTTACACTGGAACCTTGGGAAAGGAAATTGAGTTACTTCCATTTGTGCCTTTCAGAGCCCATCTAAATAGGAGGGGCTCCTGGTGTCTGATGCCATTAGAGTCACTGCAGGTCGGGAAAAGGTGACAGCATCTAACCACTGATGCTCTCTGGACTTGGGGTAGGAAAGGAAAATGAAAGAAATGCCTCTTTTGGTGTAAGCAAGTAGCTCATATATAGAGAGATCACCAGCAGGGGCATAACCTGAAGCAGCATTTCTGCCTCCCCACACCTTGCCTCCCAGGAGGACCCAACACTGAGGGGACAGGGGTGGGGGAAGCAGCACCACCCAGGGGACACTGTCCACAAGCCCAGTTTGGTACAAGAGGGGTGGCAGGAGGAGGATCACGCAGGAAGCCCAGCATGCAGGTGGGTTGGGTAGCAGCCCTAGGGGAATTCCAATCTCTCAAAGCCCACTCGCACAGCCATCCTCACCACAGCCACCTGAGTGTGACTGAGTTTAGGGGACACATTCACTCCAGGACTCATAGGCATTGTGAGCCCCTAGTGTGCACCAGCCCCTGTGGCAGGCTAGGGGACAAGCAGGTCTGCCACCTGGTGGAACCTACTCAGGGTGTGAAGAGCCTGGCTGAGCACATAGGTAGCCAAAAGAGCATGACAAAGGTGAGGCACCAATAGCATGGTGGCACACACCTGTAATTCCAGTGACTCAGAAGACTGAGGCAGGAGAATCATGAGTTCAAAGCCAGCCTCAGCAACTCAGTGAGGCCCTAGGCAACTAAGTAAGGCCCTGTCTCAAAACAAAAAAGAAAAAAGGGCTGGGGATGTGGCTCAGTGGTCAAATACACCTGAGTTCAATCCCTAGTACCAAAAAAATTTTTTTTAAAAATTTTAAAAAGAGAGGCACCAGGAGCACAGCATGGCTAGGCTGAGCCTTTTCCCTGTTGGAGGCAGCACTAGGGGCAAGAGAGCATGACAGGAGAGGGACAAGGGGTTCTAAGAGGAGACACACAGCAGTGTGGCTGTGACTTTGAGAAGAGAAGGTTCTGCTGGGGCAGAGGAGAGAAAGGGTCCTGAATTTCTCTGTCCTGGGTAGATCCTGGCTGAGGGAAGGCAAGGAGTACAGGGTCCTAGGAGGGGAAGAGGGAAAACAGTGACCTCATGAAGCTTGAAGCATGTCCCAGGCCCCTCTGAAGAAGCAGAGGGGAGAAACTCTGAAGGTGAAGCAGTGAGCAGGAACACATGGGAATCACCAACAAATACAAGGGAGACAAGAGGTAGCCCTGGAAGCTCTGTCCCACCCTGGCACACAGTGGCCACAGTGCAGCCTGGGCACCCCCATCCCTGAGACTCTACAGGCAAAGCAGTGCCACCGCTAAGTCCAGCGCTGGTCACCAAGCACCCCACAGAATGTATAGCCACGGGTGGCCCTGTGCTGGCACCTCTGGCACAGGAAAGGGAAGGTCAAGTGGGCTCCTGATGGGGGACAGAGGCACCCCCTCTTCCCAAGTTCTCCTGGACCCAGCCAACATTGTAGCTCCAAGTGGACCCAAGAAATTTTCATGGAGCAAGAGCCTCCCAGGCTGGGCCCCCAGGGTGCAGAGGGAGAAGGTGATTAGCAGGTCAGGAGCTGAGCAAAGATGGGGCAGTCCTGCCATCACTTTGGCACTCTGCAATAAGCCCCACCTTTAACACAAAGTGCCTTCCTCTTGGCCAGCAGGTTGCTTCTTCCTGATCATCACACACCTGTTTCCTACTCTATACCATGGCAACCTGAAGGACATATGCGTCACAACAAGTGACCATGGCTAAGGACATACCACCTAAGGGTGGTCCAGCATTTGGGGGGGGGGGGAGTGTGTTAGAGTCACCTCCCAGACCCTCACCCCTAGCAGAAGGACTGGATCTCAGAAGTGCTGGATGGGTAGATGGGAGGGAGGGCTCAAGAGGGGAGACACACCTGGTAGCTAGCAACCTCCCCTACATCACACCTGGGTGCTGTAGCTACAGAGCCAAGGTGATGCCTGTGAGGCCTACTCTTCTGAGGCACAGATTCTTCCCTGACAAGAAACACAGAGAGCCCCCTCCCCAGCATGCAACACCAGGGGTCCGCACCATCCCCCAAGGCTTTGAGTCCTCCTTGCAGCCCACAGCTCAATATTCCAAAGTTCCAATAGGAACAAGGACCCTGCCAAAAAACTGCACCTTCTCTAAATAGATTTCCAAGTTCAGCTCCCAAGCACTGAGTGACTCTCTCTCAGAAGCTCTAGGAGATGAATGTGACACAGAATGACACAGCCACTGCCCCTTCAGGATTCCAATAGGTAGCCAGGCTCAGTAGTGCATGCCTGTGATTACAATAACTCAGTAAGCTGAGGCAGGAGGATCTCAAGTTCAAGTCAGCCTCAGCAACTTAGTAGGACCTTGTCTCAAAATAAAAAACACGAAGGACCGGGGATGTAGTACAATGGTAAAGTGTTCCTGGGTTCAATCTCCAGTAACCCTCCAAAAAAAAATATTTGGGTAGGAGAGGGCCCCTAGTAAGGAAAGCTGCCTGGAAAATGGCCTCAGATAATCAGCCACTCCTTCTACCATCTTCGATCAAGAGCCACCTGCATGTCAGGCTGTCATCAATGTTGCAGATGACAACATGTCTACCTGTGCAGAGCTGATGTTTTAATGAGAAGATCCAAATGAAAGACAAATAAAAGTAAAATACAGTGTCAGCAAATCATAAACTTAAAAAAATAAAGCTGAGGAACATGACAGTGACAGAGACTATTTTAGATAATGCAATGGAGAAAACCTCTCTAAAGAAGTGACATCTGACAAAATACCAGAATAGAGGCAAGCAGGGAACTTTGGAGGATCTGGGGAGAGCTTTGCAAGAAGAGCAAACGGTGAGCACAAAGGCCCTGGGGTCAGAAGAAGAAGGAGAATGCAAGAAGCAGTGAGACAGCCCACGTGATTGGGGCATTGACAGTGAGTGGGAGAATGGGAGAAGGTGGACCAGTTAGGATCCACATGCCCTGGAGGCATGGTAGGAAATTTGTTTTTTATCCCAAGCCTTTAGTGGATTTTAAGCAAGGGAATGATGTGATCTGAGTTGTATTGTATGGGTGTCACTCTGCTGCCAGAACAGAGGCAAGAAGACCATTGGGGAGGCTGGTGCAATTCTACAAGAGAGAGAGGAGCTGGCTCCACCACAGAGAAGGGAGCTGAATCAATGGAGAAGCAGGCAGACTAAGGATGGGCTGCATCACAGAGCCAGCGAGACTGGCAAGCACAACACCAAGAGCAAGCAGGACCCAGAGTCATCCTGTGCTCATCCTGGCCCAGGACCCGGGGGACATGGGGCACTAACTCCCAAACCAGCTCTTTCCCAGGGCTCGAGTATGTTAGCCATGGGGGTCCCACACTTTGACATCTTGAGGTCATGCTGACCACAGAGGACCTGCCTATCCCCAGGGTAGCCAAATTTTAGAGATTGCAAACAATGTCTCTTTCCACCAGGCCTAGGAGCTCCATTCACGTTCACACGTAAAACAACCAACACAAAGTCCACACCCCAGTCACCTATCTTGGGGTCTCACAAGGCTCTGGCACTTGGTGTCATTATGCCCCTGCCCTAAACACCCAGGGTTAGAAACTGGATAACTAGAGACAGTCCCCACACCCCACAGCCTGCCAAAATTATTCCAACCAGCCCATCCTAAGCCTAGGAACCCTGTCCTTCCTGGTCGTACTCTTCTAACTGCTGCCAGAGCAGGTGCCCAAGAGGCTAGTATTCAATAGCCACAAAGTATCCCAAAGCAGGAGATGAACTCTAGGAACTCATCCAGATCAGTCCTAAGCCCAGCAGTCCACCCACAGTGTCCCACAACCGTCCCCTGAGGTTTGGACTCCAGACACAAACTCTAGCACCTGTGATGTGCGTGCACATTTGTGCTGGATGTGCACATGCACGTGTGCCCATTCATGTGCATGATGGTGGGTGGTAGCAGCTGCCACCCTGATGCAGAGCCCAGCACCCTACAAGGCAGCTGAAATAGTATGACACAGTACGCTGGGCTGCCCAGACATGCTCCCAAAGGAAGCCTCTTCTTTCATTTTAAAACAAAGGTAACTTTGATGGAGAAGCTATTTGATACCTGTTCGATCTAAATGCTTTCAGGATACACAGACATCAGACGCTCCCAGAAACCTGAGACCCTGTCATATCAGCCCAGAGTCGGGATGATAAAAGATGAGTGGCGGGCTCCTTCCCACCAGCTTGCTTAGCTGGTGCATGTATTTTTACATGCTTTAGCATGAAAAAAAAGCCAAGCAGCTCTGAGCCAATCAAATTACATCCCTGTCTCTTTAATAAACAAATCCATGTGCACATTAACAGTGTTGAAAATTCAATTTAAACTCTTTGTCTGTTGCTGCTTACTCTAAAGATGGTCTTTCTTAAACAACAGAACACCAAGGAGTCGTTAGTGCTCTCTCTTCATTACTTCAAAAAACCAATCATTAGACACCAGAGTATATACGTAATTAGAAAATCACTTCCTTTGCAATCCAAGCTAAGTAGTTTACATACTGTAATTACAGGGACAAAATCAATTTTTAATCATTTCCCTGATTGGGCTCATCAGCTCTGTGGGAACATTGTAACCTGCTTGTTGTGCAAAAGCAACATCTGGGCTAAAACAATTACCCTTTGTTTGCTACAATATTCCTTAAATCTTTTTGCTTGCATAAAAAAAATGAAAACATGAAGACAAGATATTTGGATGTCTTTTTGTCCTTGATCAACATATATCCAAAAGTTCTCCTCGTGACGTGAGCTTAATGTTCCCCGGAATTTACGGTTTAACAGTACACATCCAAGGAATGTATTTTTTCAGTGAGATAAAAGTATCTGATTGTTTTAAAGATCCATTCAGCTGCCTAATTGTTCCATAGCTAACACATGGTATTCAAACAGCCCACACATTACAAAAGCTCATCTGGGTAATCATGGGCAACTATTATTGCGATGGTTTACACTTTTCTAATACAAATGAATGGATTTTATCAAAATTTTTAAAAAAAACTAAAAAGCTGAGTATGTGTGAAAAATAGTTGGTATGAATTGGCAAGGCGAGGCTGAGCATTTTGTTCTCTTAATAGGAAATGACCTCATTTACACTGGAGTAATAATTAGTACTGCTTCACTGACAGTTAAGAAAAAAAACTTTCCCAGTATAATAAGGCAGCATCTCCTTTGTTAGGAGATCTACATTGATTATTAACCCTTGCCAAGAAACTCCGAGTTTAACTCCGCGTTCCTCTGGGCTCATGCTTGCTAGCAACAGATAAAAATATCTCTCACGCAAATTTCCAAAGTTTTGCATCTGAGCTTTTAAGTGACAATCTGAGACACTTGGTGTCCTCTTTGAAGAAATAGAGAGCCCCCACCACCCCACCCCACAGCCATCGAGAGCCCCAGTTGGCCCCCTGCACTCCCCCGGTGGCCCTGGTCCTCCCCATCCTTTTGAAGTTTATTGGCTTTGATTATGGCTTGCAGGTCTCTCAACCTACAATTAATTCATAGTCCAAACAGCCCCTCAAAGGGAAAAGGAGAGAGGGAAAGTGGAGAGAGAGGGAAGATTGCCTTGCTGGTGGCACAGCCCCAATCTGATGGTACAGGAGCACTTGAGCCGTTAAAGAATCATAGTCCCTGAAGCTGCTAGAACTTATTTACACACACACACACACACACACACACACACACACACACACGTGCACATGTAGAGTCCTTCTGAAAGGATTTGTTCATTCCTGAATTTAAAGAGTAGCAACTAACATTTATTGAACATGTGCATTAACATACATAGTCTCACTTGATCCTGAAAGCAGTCCCACCAGGTAGGTACTATTATCATTTGTAGATGAGAAACTGAGGAACTAGCCCTGAAGTAACACAGCCATTGTTAAGTGTTCCTGCGTAGGGGAGCCAGATTCAGAATCCAGGTGGGCTGATTTCATGGCTTGGGCTGTGAATCCCTTAGCCACACTGGGGAAGATCTTCTCCCCTTCAGCCTTGGAAAATCCCATCTCCACGATAGTCAACTTTGCCTAAAGCCCACTGGTCAGAGTCATCTGACAGTCCCCACCATTGTGCCCTCAGGCATACACAGATCTCAGTATCACAGATTCCTATTCATTCCGTAGCACAGTGCAGGGTAAGAAGCGCAAAACACAGGCACAGGTTTTCCAGGGTTTGGGACTACAGGTGTCCAGTTGATCCACAGAGCCTGAACACATCCAGGATGGGGTCCTCCAGCTGTTTCTTCTGAAAACTAGGGCATTGGCAGGCTCCTCCAAGACTCACTTTACCCAAAGTCTTTGACCAACCTGGCCGCTGATCTGACCCTGTATCAGTTCAAGACTTTAGTCCAAGACCTGAAAGGATGACAAATTCAAGACAATTCTGGCCCTCAGAGACAGAGTGATGCAAGGAGGAAATTCTAGAAATTTGTAATTGCTTTCTAATAGGTTATGTCTTTACATGAACCAGAAATACTTATTCCTTCACACAAGATAATCAATACCGTCATTAAATCCCAAGGTATATGCAGTAGCTCTCCCTGAAGAAGAAATGTGAATAACTAAAAAGCACAAAATGGCTTGTTCTTATTTCACCTACTGCAGGTGATGCAGCCCTCAGGTATCTGTTTACCAAGTGTTGCTCGAGCATTCAGTCATCGCACAGAGCTACACTGTCCAATCTGGTAGCCACTGCATGTGGTGAATGAGTAACTAAAATAAAATCAATCCAAATTGAGAAGTGCCATAAATTTAAAATATAAATCACAATCGGAGGAACGCATAATATTCCTTAAACTTTTCTATATGTTAAAATGGTAAAATTTTGTATATACTGAAATAAACAAAATATAGTCTTAATTTTACCTCTCTCTTTTTGCAAGTTTCAATATGGATATTAGAAAATTCAAAATCACATATGAAATTTGCATTTGTGTTTTGAAATGTATTTATATAGTACAGAACCCATTTTGAGCATAGCAAAAAATCTGGCCATGTTGACAGTCGAATTTGATCATACTAAAAATGCACATGTTTTCTGTATCATGTTTTTTTTTAAAAGAAAATTACTATCAAGCAATATCACTTTAAATATTGGTCCAAAAGATCTTCACTAAGGCCAAAAGGAAACCTACACAAGTTCCAACTGCACCATCTTGAGTCTCTTTTACAAGGTCAATCTCCTCTTCCAGTTCATTTACCTTTCACTCTTTTTAATTGTTTATTCAAGTAAGATTTCCTCATTGGAAGTTTGGAACAGACAAGATACTAGAAAAGGAAAGTAATAATAATAATGTAATTCTTTCATCTAGCGAGACTGGTGCTACTATTTTGGTGCACTTCTTTCCATGCCTGTGTATGGGTACACATTTGTCTGTGCATGTGTGTGTGTGCTCATGAACATAGTTGAGAACATATTTCATATGTGTCTTTGGCTTTAAGCTTCCCACAATTTCAAGTCCTGAATGCATATAAATACTGCTTGGCCATATGAAAATATAGGCCATTAGACTGAGGTACCTGAGTTCCCAATTATGTTAAAACGGGAAAGGGTTAAAAAATACAGAAAAAAAAGCCACACACCGATAGAAAAATCTTTGCAAAAGACATATCTGATGAAGACTGGTATTCAAAAAATACAAGAACTCTTAAAACTCGGGAATAAGAAACAGACCAATTTTAAAAATGGGCAAAAGATCTGAACAGACACCTCATCATATACCAGATAAGCATATAAAAAGATGCTCCACATCCTGTGTCATTAGGTAATCGCAAATTAAAACAAAAACAAGATATTACTACATGCTCATTACCATGGCTCAGATTCAAAACACTCTCAACACCAAAGGTTAGTAATGACGTGAAGCCATAGGAATTCTTATTCATTGCTGATGGGAATGCAAAATGGTGCAGCTACTTTGAAAGACAGTTTGGCAGTTTCTTACAAAGCTAAATATAATCTTACCACACAATCAGGCAATCATGCTTCTTGGTGTTTATACAAATGAGTTGAAACTATGCCTACACAAAGAGCTGCACATGAATGTTTAGAACAGAATGTTTATAGATTGTTCGTATGTATAACATAATTGACAAAATTTGGAAGCAAGAAATATATTCTTTAATAGTTAAACAGATAAAAAACTGTGGTATATCCATACAAAGGAGTATTATTCAGCAATAGAAGAAGTGAGCTAGTAAGCCATGAAAATGCACAGAGGCAGCTCAAGGGCCTATTTCTACATGAAAGAGGCCAATCTTAAAAGTCAATGTGGTGTAGGAATCCAAACATATGACATTATGGAAAAGATGAAACAACGGAGATAAAAGACCAGTGGTTACAAGAGTTTCAGGCAAAGGATGGACAGGTGGAGCAGAGGAGATTCTTAGGGCAGTGAAAGCATTGTTACTGTAATGGTAAGACACATGCCATTTACATTTTTCAAAGCCCAGAGAATATACAACACAAGGAGTGAGTCTTGTCCAAAACTATAGACTTCAGTTGATAATGATATATCAATAGCTAATAGATTGGGATTTTGAATATTCCCAACACCAACAAATGGTGTATGTGTGAGGTGACAGACATGCCCATTACCTTGATCTGATCATTACACATTGTATACATGTATTAATATGCCACACTGTACTTCATAAACATGCACAATTACTATATCATATAATGGACTAATATTGGCTCATCAATTGTAACACACCACACAAACTTAAAATCTTGATTATAGGGAAACTATGGAAGGAGAAAGAGGTATGTAGGAGCTCTCAAGTTGCTGCTTAATTATATACCTAAAACTTCTCTAAAAATAATCTATTAATTTAAAAAGAAGAAAGGAGGAAGAAGAAAGAAGAGCTCTGAGGCAGCCTGGGGAAGCCCTCCGCCTGACTGGAGTACTTCCCCTCCATCTCCCGTTGTTGAGGGTGTGGGATCCTGCAGAAGCCTTCTGGCCACATCTCTTCTGATAAGCTGATGTCCCAATGTCAGGGGACGTTGGGAGGCTGCTCCGGCAGTTCTTCAAGAAGGGCACTTGGCACTCACCCACATGCCAGAGGCTGGAGACCTCATTCAGCGGGATCTCCACATCTGTGCAAGTGGGTGCTGTTGCCCTTGTTTCAGCTGACAGAATGAACGGACTTGCATCTCTCCAGGAGAGTCTAGTCAGCAGGCCCACCCCCCCCCACCCTGGGGAAGACTCAGCATCCATCTCGTGGGACAGCCTCAAGGTGGCTCCTCTGCAACATGATATTCCGACAGAGCCCCTTCTTTATTTCTTCAGTCTCTAAGACAGAAAAGTGGATACGTCCAAAAGTACTGATAGGGATAAGCACCCAGATAGAGGTATGAAAACGGACATGAGCCACCCCCTTAACCGGAAGCCTGCAGGAATTTGGAGGTGTTTGGAACATTATGAAAGAATGGTGGTATTCACCTCCTTTCTCTATCTGGCCAAAAGGTGCAGTCAAATGCTGTTGTCCTAATGAACTGGCTTTTGGCCTCTAAATCTATGTTGTTGGACTCCAGCTACTGGTTATTTTGGAAAAGGCTGAGAAAAGTCAAGGGCAGAACAATTTGGAGGTCACATAAAAGATTTCATATTGTTTTCTGTGATTTTATAGTAACTGCCAAAATGATGGGTCCCTCAAGCACTCCTCATTCTTTAGCAAAAGAAAAGATGACAGGTAAAAGAAAAATAAAGGGTAAAGCTTCCAGAGGCAAGTACTCTGAAGGCAATGACCACTGCAGGGTGTACAAACACAGGGACATAGAAAGGCCCTGGGACGTCTTGCCCTCTCCCAGCCTGGCCTGTTGAGCAGCTATCCACAGGTCCCTTTGCTTGTGGCAGTACAGTTCTTATTTCAGAAAAATAAAAATCCAAAATAATTTGCAGAAAAGAAAAAGAGAAAAAAAATCATTTCCCTCTCATCTCCCAAGCCTTTGCATTTTGGTAAAGATTTTATAAACATTCTTGGAAAGAGTATAGTCTCTCTCCTCTGCCCACAGGTAACAAGGGATGGCAGATGTTTCAGAAATAGCACATTATAAAAAAAAATCCAATGTCACTAAAACCAGAATGGAAAATGTTTTATACATTAACAAACATTGTAATGAATTTGCACAACCTTAACCGACTGTATACCCAGCATAATGAAATGGTCTCTATCCTTTCAAAGAAAAAATTACGTATGCTAGCACATAGCTTTAGAAAACCATTGTTCTTTAAAAAAAAAAAAAACCTGCATTTTTCCCAGCTACCATGTAATTTGTGAGATGCATTTTTAAATGATCTGCAACAGCAGCGGGCTTCATCAGTCAGATGATACTGATAGATAATTCACCAAACCGTCACATGATCTTCCATCACTCTAAAAGACGCGAATATATTGCCACAAGCTTTGGGAATAATGGGTGCACCTGTTTACGGTGTCACCTCTGTTTGCTAATTGTCTCCTTGAGCTACATTTTACTTCTAATGCATTTATTTTTGACAGGCAGTGTCTATTTAGAAATCACATTACTTCAAGTGCAATTGTTCTTTTGTCTATCAAGTAAATGAAGTGTTGTTATACAGATTTCAGGTTCTGATTAGTAAAGTATCAGAGCCCCAAAAAGGTCAATCAGTTATTTACCTGAGGTAATAGAAGGATGACAGACATCTTGAATATTCTCCAACTCATGGTATAGTCCATAGCATTATAATTACTCAACTCCATTTAACTTAAATATATATCCCTGGGGTTGGCATGCTAAGAAAGCACACTCTGAGGACATGCCTAGAGATTTGTGTCTCTGAAAAATTATAGGCAAATGGGGCTTCTATTTCACCACATGAAAGCATGCAGTCCCCGGAAGTACCAATACCAGTGATTAGATGAGTGTGGTTTGTGTCCCTAACTGTTGGCTCAGACAAATTCTCTTTAAAAGTGAATATCTTAAAATAACTCTTCAAATCATCTTACTCTTCAGGTCTGATGTAATGAGTTAGTTCACATCAACATTAAGGTAATTCCAACTAAAATAAAAAACTGATAATGACTAAGGAAAATAAACAGAGCCGACCCTGAAAACTAGAAACGACTAGAAATGGAACTGCCTTCAGTTTTCACTCTACAGCAACAAGGGTGCCAGCTGCCTCCTTCAGCAGCAGTGTGATGGCCAGGTGGGTGGACACAGGGCTAGGGCAGAGGCTGAGGACCAACCTGGGCCAGAAGCTAGATTTATACCGGGAGACATTTGCACATGATGGGAGGGCAACCTGAGCACGCAACTCATTTCCTGGTGTTCAGATCCAAATGTCTAAACCGCAAATACCTTCAAATTATTCCTACAGATCATCCACCTGACTTACCGCCTCAAAAGCAACCCAAACTATGAATCACAGAGACAGTTCTATATTTAGGAATCACTTGTCCTTAAGTGGATCATCTACGATTTCATTTTAATTCCTCCTGATCTCTCTATCCATGCATAGTAGCATTCTCTGCCCCTTCTTCTCTGTGCCCGACCCTCTCTCCATATCCCGCTGCATTAAATCACCCCTGGTGTAACTTCTAGTTGAGCGCCAAGCAAGTCACCACAGTCACCCCTTAGCCTTGCACACCTGGAGCCTCTCACTAAGTCCCAGCATCCAACACGCCCCTCTGCGGACTCCTGCCTCTTTCATGGTGGCCAGCCCAGCCAGGTGGCCAGGCTTATGGGAAATTCCACAGACCACCGCTATTCAATTCACTTGCCAAAAGAAAGAGACACAAAAAGCCACGTTTGCCTTAAGTCACATTCTAAATTGGCTCCCTGGAGCATTCCCCTGCCTTGTTCACTAAAGGCTGTGTGTGTTTCCTCAGTGTTTAGCATATGCTATGTAACCTGAGCAGGACTCGGATTGTATCACTAGTTGTTTTTCCAAAGTGTTTTCCCATCAGGACCATAATTATATGCAAACTACTTGACTTAGAACCATTCACAAACATGCTTTAAATGTTCACTAGGATTACTCCACTACCTAAAAAAAAAAAAGCAAGATATATGAATCCTTTCTTGGGGACCCCAAGACCTGCGAGATTGGGGAGCCCTGACATGCAGAAGCAGATACCAAGCTCAAGAAGCAGAACCTCCGCGACATTTCCTACTGGAGCAATGAGGAATGTCCTCTTCATTTTGCAATTTATTTCAACTCTAAGTACTCTAATCATGGGAAGTACTTTTTGCTTTTTAAACAGCCAGCTTGTTTTTACAGGTCAAGAGCATAAATAAAACAGTCAAGTTGGAAACTTGGAAAGCTCATTTGTAGGAGAAGGAAGTAGTTACAGATCGTCCATTTGTTCAGACACCAGGCAGCTCTCAGGAGGCAGCTTCGAAGGAGGAAGGAAAGTCAGACCCCTGGTCAGCCTGCGCTCACTGGGAGGGTCAAGGAGGACCCACCCTCTGGTCCCAGGGGAACCCCTCTGGGGAAGGACTGCAGAACTGCCAAAAGCACACCTATATGTTTATATAGGTAAAGTGTTAACACAAATGGACATCTAAGCCAAGTATTAAATGGTGGTGGGATAAGAAGTGAACTAATACCACCAACTTCGGATGCATGCCTGAGCATCTTGAAAGAGCGCATATCCTGAAGTGCTAACTGTGAAATTTGGTCATGGCACCACTCAAGTGGCTCCTGAAGGACAAAATTAAGTGCCTACCAATTACAATACAGGATCCAAACACCAGACCATTTCTCCACTGCTGAGGATCTCAGGAAAATGAGAAGCCTTGAAGCCAACGTATTTAAGATGTTTAATATCTTCATGGGGGTGGGGCAGAAAGATATTAGGAAGAGAAAAGGGAAGGGAAGCAGGGAGATGGAAGGAAAAAAATTACTATCCATTTTTCCCACTTAATCACCTAGGTGTGCCTCCTGCCAGGAACATCATAACCAAATAAGCAGAATTCATTTGCAGATCTCACACACACACACACACACACACACACACAATTGCTGATAAGGCTGGTGAGAAAAGAGAGTCACACAGCACCTTGAAAATTCATCATCAGAATCAGGACCACTGAATCAGAAAGAGTGGCCTGGGGTCTATCTGAAGGCAAAACTGCTGGTACAACTTCAAGACTGGTGATAACTTCCTGTGTTTGAAAGAAGACAGGAGTCATGGGATGCTCTCATTACCTGTGGAAGCCAGGACAGGATGGGCCATGAACCACAGAGATTATTGCCAGAGAGGAGGCCTGCCCTGCCTCCCACGATGCCAGGCAGAGAACACAAACAATGACAGGGCTGGTGGCAGCAGAAGACCACAATAAGCCTCCACACCACATTTGTATTGCCACCTCTGCTTCCATTTTTCCTCTATTCTGCATGTGCTAAAAGAGTCCCCACCCCCTTTCTTTTTATCAGACATTCCTAATGTAGTGATAAAATGAGGAAGAATGAAAGATTATTATAAAACAGGACTTTTATGGCTAGCGTCTATGGAACAGTCACACTGTTACATATATTTTCTCTAAGTAATCAGGAATGTATTGGTATTTTGAAATTATGTATCTCTAATAACACAAAAGTACTTAAGAACAGAAATAGACAGTAATGGAAAATGCAGTCAACTGTTGACAACATATAGAATTTCTGAAAATAATTTGCAGAGAACAGCACAGCAGATGACTCAAAATTTTCACAAAAATATTTCTTGCCTCCAATAGTCCAATGTAATTCATTTTCTATCTCTGTTCATTAATCATTGTTAAAATTAGTGATCCATTTCTTCCACTCTGCCATCTGCACTCAGCTTCGTAACAAACATGACACCTTCCTGCATAATAAAACCTGACAACTACGAGGATGCATTTCCAAATAGCTTTCTGCATATTTGCACCTCTATAACGGATTCCGTTGTCAGACAAAAGTGGATTATTTAACCAGAGTTCTTTCTTTATCAATTCTGAACACAGATGTGTGTGAGTGTGCATGTGTGTGTGTTAAAATGTGATCAAGAAAAAAATCTGTTAACTTTAATTAAAATTACTTTTTCCTGCCGTAAGTAGAAGGTATTTTAAATCCAGGTTATGCCAGCCAATATCACTCATCAGAGCACAGTTGGGAGTATTATGCTTGATATATGAAGTTTACGTAAATAATTCGCGGCTTCATCTTGTAAACTTTTCTAATAAAAATGATCTTGACATTCCAACCTCCTAAAAAATTTTCATTTTAATATCCTGCTCTATTTTGTTTTTCAGTCTTTGATCACAGAATTTCAAATAAATATTTTTTAGGGAGAGACAAAACAACCAAGGAGTCGGAGATACAGACGAGAACACCAATGAATAATTAAACACATGCCAACCATTCCCTTGGGGAAGCCACTACTGGGTCCAAACCACAGGGAAGAATTCTTGGTCCTCCTGGATGACATGCCACATGGTGCCAATCAGTCTGACGGTGATGAGGATGGAGATGAGGCTCTGCAACTTGGAGCCTTCTCCTCACTCTTTGACAGAGCAGTCTCTTAGGTGAAAAATTGCTGAGCTTTAAAGACAAAGAGTGCCCACTCATATGGCAGAGCAAATCTGAGCCCCTAGGGCAGCCGGGATGGAGTGGGAGATGACAAGGTGACACTAGCTGGGACCAAGATGGAGACGGCCATTTGTATTCCTTTGCTATTTTACCCATTACTAGATTGCCTCTTCTCTCACTGCCCCTTCTTCTGGATATGGTGTGCCCTAAGCAGGGACTCCAAAGTACTCAGGAAACATATTTCCAAGCAATTCAGCCTCCTCCTGTGTGTATCTTCCTGGCACCTGCCCAGGTCTGAGCCAGGTTGGGGGAGGCTATCCAAAGACATCTGGGATACCTCACGGAACTCCCCAGGGTAGACAAAGAAGCAGTGTGCCTACATCTAAACCGGAGAGACTGATAGATGCTCTCTATCAAGGGACAAAGTCATCCAACCTGCAGGAAGAGAGGGCTAGAAAAGTACACTGAAGAAGCTGCGGACACGAGATAGCATCTGAGCTGTTCAGGACATCAACAGGCAAAGATGAAGAAGAATCAGATGCCAGCACCAGAGGCTGGGGCAGCTCACTCCCATGCATTTGGATCCTGTCTGAGGTAGAATGAGGGGCTGAATAAACTATGGAGCTAGCACTTCCGTCCCCCTGTCTCTGTGGACACACAGGGGTGAGATTGAGAAGGTGGCACCCTGAAGTCACACCCAAGAGATCACAAGGCAACTCAAATCCAGCAACACACCACAAGCAAATCTATAATCAAACACTTCTTTGAAATTAAAAAAATGCTGTTAATGGGGCTGGAGCCATGGCTCAGCGATTGAAGTGCTTGCAGCACTTGCCTGGCATGCACAAGGACCTGGCTTTAAACCCCAGCACCACATACACAATTAAGTGCTGGTGAAACAAAGGCCAGATGAAAAAATAAATAAAATTGATTTGATTCTCTCTTTCTCTCTCTCCCAATCTCTCAAAGAAAAGAAAGAAAGAAAGAAAGAAAGAAAGAAAGAAAGAAAGAAAGAATCTGCTGTTAAGTAGAGTGTCCAATGAATCAATCTCTCTCTCTCTCTTTCTCTCTGTTTCTCTGTCTGGCTCTATCTCTTTCTCCCGCTTTCTGTTTCCCTGACTGTGTCTGTCTCTCTCTTTCTCTCCATCTCTGTATGTCTCTCTTTTACACACACACACACACAAACACACACACACACACACACACACAAACCACTGACAGCAGAACTTTTTATTTAATTGCCCCCCCACCCCTGGGGTTTATCTTCCTCTGTCCTCACAGCCTGGCGTGGAGCTTGGAGCAGATCCCCTAACTAAGCCTGATTAGAATGAGAACAGTCAAAAGACAAACTTTGCAAAAATCAAGGTTTAAAATAGAAATAGCAACTGACCCTCAGCTGCACTGCTGCCGGCTGGGACAGTGACAATAGCGACTCTTTTGTTAAACTTCCCTGTGAGACGTGCTCACCAGACTAGGGTGTGTGTATGTGTCTGTCTGTCTCTTACATGAGAGAGTGGGAGAAAGGTTTTAAAATAGCCACTGCTTAAAAAAAAATTAATTGCAAATTACCATTCACCCCTTAGCTGCCAAAATGTCTGTTGATTCATTTAACATATACAAAATCCAAGCTTCCCTATAAATATTTCAGAACTTGAGATCTTCCATTTTGTCCCTGGCCCTGAACAATAACACTCACACATGCACGCATGCACACACACACATACATACACAAACTGTGGCGGGGTAGTTCTGGGAGATGAGGGGAGGGTGTGATCCCCGCTCCCCCAGGCATTGTCTCCCAGGCACCCGGCTCCTCTAGCCTGGAGTTCCCTCCTTCCTTCACATGTCTG
The DNA here is from genome assembly GCA_004027875.1 of Aplodontia rufa. Taxonomy (NCBI): domain Eukaryota; kingdom Metazoa; phylum Chordata; class Mammalia; order Rodentia; family Aplodontiidae; genus Aplodontia; species Aplodontia rufa. Next base: position 46,943 of record PVKS010005408.1, on the reverse strand, counting down.
TAGCCTGACACATTCAATTTCAGGTTATCAGCACATCTGAATTTAGAATACTGATGGGGATAGAGGGCAGGCCTCCCTGGGCCGATTAGCACCATTTAAGAAAGCTTTCGCCAGCCGGCTTCATTGGCTGGGAACGCCACCATGGTGGGTGGCCTTTCAGTATTAGAAGTCAACACGGAGCTGTCTCATTTGAATTAAATATGGACAAAAAGAAAGATCTGATTATGCTTATTCATAGCTAACCTTTCAAGTTCACCAGGCTGCCAAAGTTGGAAGTGAAAACAGAAAAGTTCCTTCCCAACCCTTTCTGGGTTGTTGGTTATTATTTTTCTCATGCAATTTTTCAAAGATATACAAAGTGTGTGTGTGTGCGCGTGTGTGTGTGTGTGTGTGTGTGTGTGTACCTGTGTGTTTAAATTTCAGCCTAGCCCAAGCTAGGAGTTAGTTACCTTCTAGAAAGATGCATCAGTAAGGATTCAGGCAAAAGCTTTTAACTTACTTAGAGATAATCAACAAAGGCAATATGGGGTCTGATTCTAATCCATAAACATAAAAAAATAAACATGCATCCAACTTTGGCTTCAGGAGACTTCTTGCAACAGACCAGTAGCTGAAAATTTGATTAGTGCAAATAAATTTTGACAGGGGGCTGAGTGGGGCGGTGATTCAGAAAAACCTAAATGTACAGAAGACTGGAGTTGCTGAGTTGAGAATAATACCCTCCTTCATGGTATTGCTTACCTTTACATTTGCACTCTCACAGACACACACACACCCCATTATTTTCAATACCCCTCCTTCCTCAACATGGGCAACTCTGTCAACATGGAGTTAATAAAAGAGACAGGGGAGCCTTGGGGAGACCTGGGAATCTGGCTTCAGCAGGTTTCACTACAAACACCACAATAATGGCATGGAGTGCAGACTGCAGGGGCCACAGGGTCCAGGCTCTAAGACAGGACAGGGACTCAGTAAATACTTATGATAATCATTATACCAAGGCTCTGGTCCTATTCAATCCAACAACTAATAACTGTGGAATATCTACTATGTGCCAAACACTGCTGTATCTCAGGTTTTCACAGAGGCACCCTCCTCAGCGCCCGTTCCCTCTAGTGCCCACTCCGCCTTCTAGGGTCCCCAGAATGACCTCCCACACAGGGATCTCTGCCAAATGGCAGGAGGTCTTTTCCAAACTCAGCTCTCTCTAAGCATCCACACTGATGGGTTGGTCCCCCAGCACACCTGCCTTTCACAGGTTATTCCCATGGAAGTTGGTCCTGACTCTGCATTTGGTGGTCCATTTCATGAGGGCAAAAACCACATCTGTCTCTTTGGAGTCATCCTCAGAAAGTTCCAAAGACTGAACCAACCAACCACAGCCAGCCATCTGGACACAGATGAGGAGGTTGGGTGAGTGTGGCAGAACCAGGGGCAGCACCATCTCTGGACGGTGAGTGTCACCATATTCCCAGCTCTTCAGGGAAGTGACACTATTCTTGCCCATTCTTCACCAGCTACCTAGTTCCCTCTGAGCACCCAGCTACCAAAAGCTTTGAAGGCCCTGCAGCACTCCGTGGATCCCAGCAGACATGCAGTTCCTGGTCAAGTAGATTCTCCAAGTCTGCAATCACCGTGAGTCTCCTTCCTCCAGGGGCAGCAGCAAAGAAGGGGAGCTCAGAAGCACAGGATTGACTGTTTTATTGTTCTTCTCCCTGTCCCCCAACCCACAGCCTTGAAATGCAAAAAGCAAGAACAGCCTGCAGCTGGGCACCAGTGAGGGTCCTTGGTGGCCGCTAAATACGCACAAGCCCAGTGTTTTGACTGGGTGTGAGCCCAGTTACTCAGCACAAGTGATTCTCTCATTCTGATCCTTCAGGGGAACTCAGTGGGACAGTTCAGTGACTGTCCCTTCCCACCTAACACCTGAAGGACCTGTGTCCAGGACACCATCAGGTGTCCAGGAAGAAAAAAAGGATGCAAGGAGACCAACCAGACAGGCTACATCTGGGCATCTGTCTGCTCAGAAGGAGCAGCAGAATAAGGGGTCCTATTTGTCTTTTATGGGTTGGTGGAGTTTTTCTAATGAAACACTACCGTCGCCACCTAAAACTGAACCCACGTTTCAGGAAGGGGTAAGTTCTATTTCTCATTGCTGGCTTTGAACCTGCGGACCTCCCACGGTGCCAATAATTGCATTGCCAACAAGACACAGAAGTGCATGCACAAGCAGCTTGAGGCTGGAAGGGTGGGTGGGACTCCTATCAATAAAACGTTCACCCAGGATGTGCCTGCCGCACATCTGCCAGGAGCAGGAGCCTGTCCCTGGGGTGGCCAGGGAGGTTCAGGGATTACTAGCTACCTTCCCTCCCAGCAGCCATCACCACACCTCAGCCAGCCACAGCCACCTCACCACTGCCTCCATAACTCTTAGACTATTCTTTGCTTAATACTTTTCTTTAAATTAATTTCAAATCAAGTCTCTCTTTCTTTTTTAACTTGGCCTCACCTTAAGCAATATTAACTGCAAAATCACAGCTATAATATGCTAGTTATATTTCTTTAATAGGCCTTAAAATATCAAACTATTAAAACTTAGAATCCCCATATCATCTACGATCATTTCACAAAGTGCAAGCCACATTTGGAGAGACCTCAATAGGTGCACCTGAGACTGGGGTATATGAGTCAGGCCAAGGAGTCCAGGATCTAGAGCATAAAGGTATCCATTTTGTTGTTTGGATTTTTTTTTGGGGGGGGTTATTTTATTTTGTTTTTTTTCCTTTCTATTTCTATCTTTCTCTTTCAAGGAGCAGAACTGGGTCTGGGGGTACTAAGGGCATGCACACCAGCTGCTTCTGCCTGTTCCTCCTTCTCCTCCAGGACTCAAGATCTTGCAGATTCACTAGAAAATATGGCATCTATTGCTGGTGTCAGGACTAAGACTTCCCTTTCAGTGAGCTGTCCCATCTTCTTCCCACCCAGAGTAGGATTCTCAGTATCTACATGGTGAGTGGCCAACAAATTACACTCTGATTTCATCTTAAACTCACCACCAAGAGTTCATCTCATTACCAAGAAAACATTAGTTAAGAAAAACCAATGGACATGGTGATGAGAAGTTGTCCTCATGTCCCACCATCACCCCTTCCTCCCAGCACCTCACGATGACCATGCCACTGTGACTTCTGTCTGAAAACACTCCAGCAAGAGCTGGTTGATGAGGAGAATTCTCTCTCCCCACTTGAAAGTCTAAACACATAATTGGAGGGACTCCGTGAAATGCGGGTGTTTCCTATACGCAACCAGCTGTGGTGATGTCCCCAAGCCTAGACAGGGAGACATCTCACACCCCACACAGGAAGGATGTGGATGCCAAGGAGTAGCCCTTGAACCTGTTGCAGTATGGACACAGAATTCCCCAGAATTCATGAATAAAATATATTTGAGACATCAGTTACCTCTACATTTTTCAATATCCTAATGGTCAAGTGGTAAACTTCTGAAAAGCCACTCCCACATTATAATGCTCTAGGGCTGCAGTTCTCAAACTTTAGTGTACATCAAAATCCCTTGGATGGCTTGTTTAAACACAGACCCACTGTCCCCCCACCCCAGGTTCTGACAGGAAGAATCTGATGAGAATTTGCATTTCTAACAAGTTCCCAGGTGATGGCCAAGCCCTTGGTCCAGGACCACACTTTGAAAATCATTGCCCTCGTTAATCTCAGGACCTGGCTGCCAGATTTTTTTCTGTAAGGGAAGAACCGCATCCCTGCTCCCCAATGTATCATGTTGGTAATGTGAAATTTTTGATCATCTGAAGAGTGTGAGGTCTTTTCTCTTTAAAGTGTAATCACCCATATATGAAAGCATCAGAATATAAATGACGCAGAAAAAGCAAAGACGTTGGATGCCAATTCCTGCTCTGTGCAAATCACCACCCTCCCTTTCCCCCTGGCTGCAAGTAAAATAAGACAGGAGAGGTTGAGTTGCTACCAGTTTCTGTTTGATTTGCCCTCAGAAATCTATGATATCTTTAATGCTACACTTGTACAACTACAATCATTAAAAGTAAAAATTTGGAATTATGGCATATGATTTATGTATTTAAAAAGCTAGTAATGCAAAAATATGCACCTGTAGACCGATCACCTGTCAAATGGTACCAGTCAACCGAGATGACCACTGACAAGGAATGGAAATTGAACACTCTCTTGATAACACCTCTGATGGACTTTCCCCTTTCTATTGCCAAGCCGTTTTCAACTCCATATTAAATACGAACCAATTCCAACTTCATATCCAACTCTTTGGGTCAGGAAGACCTCTGGAAATACCTGAGGAGCAAGGCAGGTCTCACAACTTCTCAAACAGTAAACCCCAAGCTGCTGGAATGCATTTAGTTATTTGTGAAGTTCGCTCTTCTCTCGGTTTAACTGGAGGATGTAGCTAGTTCCAAAGTCCTTTCCATCCCCAGAGTCATTATTCGACAGTGAGTTGGCTTTGTAGGTTGTATAAATGATGCCACTGTGCAGCCACCAATGATGACCACCATGTCCAACTACCTCCATTTAACCACAGAAAGGCCTCATTCCCTATTCTAGGATGTAAGATCCACAGTTAACATGGCAGCCAGGGAGAAAGAAAACTACTCAAGTTGCACCCCAGAAGGCATGTACGTACACATGAGGACCACAGAAAAGGTAGGAGGAAGGAGACCAGAGTTGGCAGAAACAGCCTGTCCTGCTACTTCAATTCCAACAGGATCCAGTAACACTAGTGACAAGAAAGCATACTGGAAAGGCCCTCTGGTTCACATCAGTGTTCTTGGTTCCAGAGTTTGCACAAAGAAGAAACAAGCATCGTCCCCCCGCCATGCCTGGATCCTTTGAACAAGCACCTCCTCCATCTACAGATAGGAGCCCAGGAGCCCCATCAGCTAGCTGACCATACATTGGCCCTGCAGTGACCACCATCCCCTCCCAAAGGGTCTCGGCCCCTCCTGGGAGGCAGGCCAGCAACTGTATTCTCCAGCACCGTGCTGTTCAGTTCTTTCCCTGTAAACAGAGTCGACCTAAAGCTGGTCAGCTGCTAGCCACATGGTGGTAATGAGCCCAAGAGCCTGGAGTTCACAATTATTTCAGATTTACTCTCTTCCTGATCTTTCATTTTTATCAGCAAAACATCCTCTTGGCAATGGGTATTAAGCTAAAACTTAAATAAAAAAGAAAGGCAAGGAAGAGCCCGGCAAAAGGCATGGCGTATGAAAGGAAAATATTCAGACCTCAGACTTGGCCTTGACCTTTTACTGTCTTTTAACATTAAACATTTGCCCCACCTTCGAAAAGATAAATGTGGCTTTTGATGACAGCCAATGTTATCTGAGGATTAAAATAGCCCTCTTGCAGTGCTCAACATTAAAGTCTTCCGCATTTGCAAAATTGCAAACAGATGCAACTCAAGTACCTGCAAATAATCTGCCAAGACCAATTTCAAAAGGGAGATTTCAAAATATGTGGAAGTCATTAGGACATGTATTATTTTTGCAATGAATAGGCGCCAGGAGTGTCTCAAGGAGCAGATGGGTGCTACTTTGTTTATAAAAGATCAACAGAATATTCGGCTGTAAATGAAGACATATAAGCTATATGAAACAATTATGGTAAAATGGCGAACATTTCAAAGCTAATTGTAATGGTCTTTTAAGATCTGAATTCCTCATTTCTTACTGCATGCTAAAATATCATTTTAGTTTTGGGTCTTGATTGATATAATTACCAAAATGACAGAAAATTAAAGTAAATGCTGTCAGTTTTACTGTTGTAAATGTTGTCACTTTATCACTTGTTTACAGTTGCACCAATACTGATAAATGAATATTTTTCAACATGAATAAAAAATGTGACCTCCGTCTCCCGGAAATCTTCAAAAAGGACAGCCCTAAACGTTAAGAACCCAAGCAGACACAGTGAACCTAAACTGCATTATAACAGACTCCCAAATAGCCTCTCCCTTCCACATGCCCAGCTTCAGAGAGTCCCTGTTGCTAATAAAAATCTCCACGATATCACAGAGGAAAAACAGAACCCGCAAACACTCACCCACCCCCAGGTCCCTCTGTGTGCCTGTGTCACAGCCCAAGCAGGACTCGGCTAAGCCCCCATCCTATCTGCCTGTTTTATATTGGTAATCATGTGAATTAGATAATTACTCATGGAAAATGTGATTAAACATACGTCGCTATTGCCAATACCAAGTCATGAAGAAAGGGCATTTCTGCGAATTGCTTTTAACATAAATAGCAAACTGGGCTCGTAAAAAATGTCCAATTAGGCCAATACCTAATGATAGATGGGCTGATCCTATGACTTGCAAAGATGCAAATTGGATGCAGGAAAATCCAGGAATCACGTTAGACATCCTGAATCTACATTTCCACACAAAAGACTTCTTTGCCTGGGATGCTTTCAAAATGTCACCAACTCCTACAAAGTTGAATATCCTCTTTTTCCCCTTTTTCTACAATTAAGTTTTTGTGGGGTCTTACATTTCACATGCTGTACAAATGCTCTGTACATCTGTACCTTGAAGAAATCTAGTAGAGAGAAAGAAAAAGAGAGAGAGAAACTTGGGCTGAAAGGCACAGTCTGGAAGGGGAAGCAAAGAAGAAACTGCCCAAGAAGGAAATGAGGAGAGCAGAAGCCGCCACCAGCTGCCCCCGGCTGGCCCGCAGATGCTGAGCCTCCTGGGGTCCAGCCTTCTCCCAGAACCAAGTGCGTCCTCTTGATACTAATCACCCCTGAGCATGGAGCAATCGCAACGGAGGCTGTGGGCTTCAACATTTCCTTTGACTCTCTCCTGACACCAGCTCTGCCTTTCCGTAAATCTTTAAACCACACACACACATATTCTCCCATGACAGGGTCCATGCAGACGAAGATCTGCACCCTACAATCACTGATGAAATTTGTATTGACTCCAAAATCAAAAGTAATGAGAAGAAAATTGGTTCACAGCCTGACCCGACAGCTCCAGACTGCTGTATTGAAGTTGCAGAAAGACATTTTTTTTATTGTCTCCAGATTTCAATTAACGACATCGAGCAACCCCATCCTCCCATTATTAGTTTGAACAGAAGATCAGATTTAAGAAGTTTCACTAAATTAATTACTGTAATGGTGTCTTGCATTTCTAGAAACCCTTTCTATTTTGTAAAGGGAAAACATTCCTTTTACAAATTGTGGGGCATGTGGAGTCCCCAAACCTAACACATCCATTCTAATGCATGTTCTTTAGAGTCACCTGGGTGTTTCTGCAACAAATACATGTAGGTTACATCAACTCTGGGCAGGGTCATGAAATCCTAGCCCATCTCAGCTGTAATCACGTGCCCGCACATATTTCTTGTGAAGTTTCAGCACCCAAATTGAAATGTCTTATTTTCACTATCCCAAGCTCTTGAACCATATGGTCCCCACAAATTAATAGCAGTAACCCCATAAGCCATCACCCTGAAAGTCACAAACCAGAATGATCCCCTTTGAATAAAAGAAAGCTAAAAAAAAATAGGAATATATCCAAAGACACTATCATTGCCCCTATCTTGAGAAAAAATGCAAATTATGCCACACGGTGCTAAATTATTCTGGGATATTTCATAATGTGAATTAATACCCACTAGAGGCTAAGCCGAGATCATCAAACTCATTTCACATAAGACAACGAATTTAACCACCCGTGACTCAATGAGTGAGAAGTTAACAGGATATCTAGCAACACTAACCACTCCAAGGTAGATTGTCTTTAAATAAAATAACCCATTTTAAAGACTTCTCCGTCCAGTGCTAACTTTCTCAGATCTCACCAGATGGCAGAACATTTAATGCTCAGGCTATCCATTTGTACGATGATGAAAATTATTTCTGTGGAGATGGGGCTGTATCTAGTCACCATCTTTTATCAAGCCCAAGTAAAATTCCTGTTTCTCTAAAGTGAAACCACACAAACAAAAGCATTCCGATACTTCCCAGTGTCTGCACAGTTGGGCTACCGACTCCTTGTTAGCTAAAACAAATGTCATCTTTTCAATCCGCATTGGAGGGACCACATTCCAGTGGAGGTTTGAATGATTTTTTTTTTTCAAACACGAACAATCAAATTAAAGAACAGGGAGAAAAAAAATCAAAGGCTCTCTACCCCAATGCCAAATATATCTCTATTGCACTTGAACAATAAGGCAGGCTGTGTTCCTACCCTGGAATAACACCGTCCATATGAATCCTAGGAATTTAGTATATCTGACAGTTTCTCTCAACCACCCATAACATTCTTTCCTGTCTCACTGGAGCTGGCAAAGGAGAATTCTGTAATTGAGTGGTACAGAACATGTGCCCTCCTTGCTAGAAGATGACAGATGGATTATAAAAACTTCAAAGCAGAGCATTTGGAGCACCAGGGGAGAGATAGTGGGTATTTGAACTCTCCGTCTTTACCCAGGAGACAATGGCACTCTGACATGGAGCATATATCAAGGAATGGTGTAACTAGATAGACATAATCTTTCTTTTCACTAAGTATTTAACATTCTGTTAGGAACAAGTTTCAGCCCAGCTAAAGTGCAACTCATCTTCATGCTAATCGTCATAGGCAATGGTGACACAGCCCCCCTTTTCAATTGTGGTTAAATCAGTCTTTTTTTGCAAAACTGATTTTTTTTTTAGAACAAGTACAGTTTCTGCTTTAGGGAGGGGGAAAATAAAGTAGAAATTAAGCATCGGATTGGGATTAGCATCTTTTCTGACTCACTAACCTGACGAAGCTTTTATTTGCGATGCTTGCTCCCCTTCCCTGTGACTAAGGAAGGGCTCTCACACATGGCTCACAGGCCACATGCCACAAATTACCCATCTCTAAGCTCAGCCATGACTCACCTGAGCCTAGCTGAAGCTGTCAGCGCCACCCCATGTGTCCCCAGTAACCAAGCCTCCCCACTCCTTCCTTCCACCCACCCCCAGCAGGGGTCACACAGGCGCAACCAATGGGTGGGAAGCAATGACAGATTCTGAATGACAGACACATTGTCCTTGGTCATCCAACCCCACCTCCCCACATTTTGGCTGGGAAAAATAAATCAAAACAAGGCAGAGACACAATTCACGAGCGATTCTAAAAATCCACGTTGTTGGGCCGCACCAGGGCTGCTGTGGACAGACACGGCAAATGCCTGGTTCTGAAATACTTCTCCACACTGGAGCCCAAACTATAAAATGACTTGTGTTGATATGATGAATGGTAAGCCAAAAAGAAAAAAGAAAAAAAAACCCTTAAATTTTCTATGTCTCTTAAAATTTTGATAGAGACATAAAATGGCTTATAGAATTCTAATTATAGCAACAACAGACTTCAAAAATGTCTCAATGTCAAAGATTAGTGAATCAAAGGCACATTTTTAAAATCAATTCTTCCTTCTGAATATTAACAGTATTTATCATTCACACTGCCCTCTGGAAACACCAGCTAGGAGCCTTCTCCACATTTGACTAGGAGGGTCTCCCTGCGGTTAGGAGGCTGATGAACAAGAGCTCCCGAGGGGTGCAGATCTGCCTGGAGGGTACAGCCCCACTGGAGTGAGCACTGTGGGCGTACACTTCAGAAACGGATTCCAAATCTTCTCAACTCTCCCTTGCTGCTTATCATCATCATCATCTCCACCACCACCATCACCATCATCATCTCAAACCGCTCTCTACCATCTTTAAAGTGCCATGAAAAAAATGGGGAAAATTTACTTTTTTGAGAATCAAAGTAACTTTTTTTTTTTGGTACTGGGGATTGAATTCAGGGCTGCTTCACCACTGACCAACATCCCCAGACTTTTTGTATTTTAAGACAGTCTTGCTAAGTTGCCCAGACTGGCCTTGAACTTTCACAGCAAGTTTTTTAAATAATTAGATATGCCCTAACTATCCCCATAGTAGGGCTCCTCTTCTGCTACCTGTAGGTAGGTTTAATAAATGCTTTCGGAATTGCCACACTGATTTTCCTGGGTTCTGACTAAGAATCTGTCTTGGTCTTTGTCCCACTCCACATTGTAGTTGTGCCATTGTGCAGGCCAACATTTCGTTTTCCTGGGTCCCTGTATGCTTAATTGTTAGTGGTTGCAGTCAAGAAGGCCACCTACGCAGTGGGTTGCTACAACTATGTCTACTCAGTCAAAGATGACACCCTTGTCCCTCAAGTTGTTCCACACAGGTGGGCCGAAAACATGGCAGTCCCAAAGTTGATTTAATGAGCCTAAAGGATCCTGCTGATGTGAAGGAAACAGAGGGGACAAAATTGTCATATCTTCACCCTAAGGCCCAGCTTCCTGCACCTTCCACCCTCTAGAGTCCTCCTCCAGCTTCCTCTGAGGCACCAAGACCCCCAGGGAGACTGGTCCATGGCCAAAGCCAGCCTAAACTTAAAAAAAAAAAATTCAGGGAGCAGTCCCTGAAGGAAATAGAAAATATTGCTTTTAAGTGGAAAAACTTTTTTAAAAAATTACCTCTTGAGCAAGTGAGCAAAATGTTACAGAGGCTGTTTTTAAAGGGCCAGGGGGACCACCAATCAGAGACCTGAATATTCCTGCTCTCCATTTTTCAACATGTTATAGAGAAAGTAAGCCGGACCCATGTTTACCACATGGAATCTGAGAGCTATTCCCTGATCTAATGTAGGGTGACACAAACAGCATCGGAAATGGTTTCTTTTTGGTCCCCCACAATGTAGATGGGGTTTCATACAGAACAATGCCCATCTATACCCCTGACACCCAGGGTCACCCATACAACATTCTGTGATCACATGGCCTATACCCCCCACTGAAGAGGGAACCTTAAGTATCCAATGTGTTGGAGACTTTGGGGATGAGGAGAGACAGGCCCCACAGGTCCATCATATGCCAAGTCAGGGGTCTCAAGTTCAGAGAGACCTTAAACCTTAGCCCTGGGTAAAATGAGGAACAGACAATGTATGCTCAAAGACTCCCCAAAAGTCAGAGATAATAATAGCAACAGCAATAAAATAAATTACATTTTTAAAAATACTTGATATCCTTCCCCCTAAGAAAAGACATCAAAACAATCATCTTTGGAAAAATCAGAACTAACTTCACCTTAATTATATATTTTAATGCCTTTTATTGTCATATGGAGGTATCAATGACCATAGTCTTTTTAGAGTTTAGGGAAACGAGAGGCCCTAACTGGTCCTGTATCCACACATTCCTCTGAGGCTCCAAAGCTCAGTGATTTCTCTTTCCTCTCCCAGCACTCAGCCCTAGCAAGCCCTGCTCTGCCCACTGGCCAATCAGCTCCACCAGCCACTTCTCCCAAGACCCTTTCAGACACGACTTCCAACAAAGAGCAGAAATTGCACCCCAAGAAAATACACAAAAGCACTTCCACAGATACACAACACAAGAAAGACATGCCCAGACACCAAAATCACACCAGCACTTGCTCCACACCACCCAGCACCACAAGGGTTCAGCCTGAATGTGTCATAACAGTGTGACAAACCTTTAAATCACCCACTAATGTATATGCTCCTGCAGATGAAGCACAGACCTCGGCATCCACAAGAGGGGAAGGGGTTAGGGTCTTTGAAGGAGGCCTATGCAAGAAAGCCCTTTTTAAAAGTGCATTTTCATCTTTCTTTTTTACAGTGATCTTCTGCCATGGTGGAATGTAAACACCACAGGAATAGACAGAATCGTGAATTAAGGATTTGGACGCCTCGCTTTAGAAGTAATCTTCAAAGAATGCACATCCCAAACATCAGAGTCGCACAACAAGGCTCCGAGCTGCTTGTGCCTGCCTGGCAAACGGCACGGGTCACACCTATTATTACCAGTTGGGTCCTGAATTGCTTTTAAAAATCAATAGAAAACATGTTCTTACATCCCATCTCCTTGTCAAGGGGGCAGATTCAAGCAGCACCGACTTTGCCCAGAGAAGAAACCACTAAAAGGATGTCCCCAAAACATTCCCAACAGGGGGCATAAATAGGAACCAGGTTTACAGCTGTCCCTCTGTTAGATGCATCCCCGGAAAAAGGCACCGGAGCCTGGCGGCTTATTGAAATGCCCCATCTAGCCCTCCACCTCCATCCCCCAGAAAGGTGATGGCTCCCTCTATCCCTTTGATGAAACTTTAGTAGTCACAGCCACAAAATAGATGGTCATAGCCACACTAAGCATTAACCAGGAAGGACAAATCATTACCATACACAGAATTTGCATCAAACTTCTTTTTCTCACTGCATGGTAAGCAACAGAAGTTCATGGGGCAGGGATGGGCGGTTTTCACCTGAACTCAGCCACCACCTCTTTGTGTGTTTTGATAAGTCACTCGGAGATCTGAGCCCCCAGGGTCCACGTATGGAAAATCAGATTGACTCTACCTCCCGCGACTGCTGAGGATGCAGTGAGAAGATATATGTAAAGTTACCCACGAATCATGCCACAGTGTCATGTCACTGCACTGCATGCCACTGTCACCTCCTCCTGATTTCTAGTATTGATATCAATAGCTGTACTGCGCCCATTCGTTTCTAACCACTTGGAAGCACAGTGCTAGGCACTGAATATTTTTATCCACACAGATCATCATCTGCAGGAAAATGCCAGCAAAGGCATCCCCCAAACCCACACGTAAAATCTATGGAATAAGTGGAGTGTGCTTTTGTGAGCATAAAACTCAGAAGCATCCTTTAAGATTAAATCTGTATGAAAAGCACAAAAGTCAAATGCTAAACGATACATTAATTATGCACAACCAAAGATCTGGGAGAGGTTAAACCCCCATTTGGCAGCAAATTGAGTTCTTTTATTTGATACACAATCTGTACATGGTGATGATTTGTCCTTCCTGCTTAATGTCACCAATTTTTGGGGGGGAGGGGTGTTAAAAAGACAAAAGGAAGGACCAGACATCCATTTCCTCAAGGGTCTTCCTTATTAAAGGATGAGATCTAATAGGTATCAGAAATAATGGCTCCTTAGAACCATTGCTGGCCAAGGTCAAAAGCCAATGCACCTGGAGAAGTATTAATAACAAATTGTCCCACTTGGTCCATTAGGGAGTTATGAAGAATATTTCTAACTCATGTGGAAGGAGCAGTTTATAAGATGCAAGACTCCAAGCCTCTTTCTAGTTATACATGCTCATGACAGTCAGACCTTTCAAGAACACCTCCCCAACTCCACCTTGTAGAAATATGAGGACTTATGAGTCCTCCAAATTTTGCAATATTTGTTCATTTTATTGTTGATTAAAACTATGTGATCTTATAATTGCATATGAGACCCAGGAACCAAAAGATTTAATAAGCATCCAAAATTATTCTTTCACCTGCCAAAGTTTGAGAGGCATTGGTTTAGGAACACCATCTTCATTTCTCACATGGTAAAACTGAGTCCCAACTGGAGTAACAAATTGCCCAAGTGAATGCCAAGCAAAGAATAGCACCTGAAATTTTTGCCTCCATCTTGTGTTTGACTGCAACAGGGGCACACAGAGGGTTCCTTAAATCCATATTTTATTTTCATACACATAATCGACAAGCTGAAACATAGAAGTTGAACAGGAAGTTGGAGACGCTGGAGAAAAGAGGTTGGGAGCAGACATAAGAAAGTCAAAGCCAAGTTGCCAATTGAAAGAACTAGATCCCACCCAGCCTTGTGGAGGGAGGTGAGATTCCCTTCCTTAATTAAATGCAAACAGATCATCACCAAGAAACTCAACACCAAGGGATTTCTTATTTTGTCTGATCAAGGAACCCATTTGTGAGGAGTTCTATACCCCAAAAGTCCTGGGTTTGAATAATAGTGACTTTGAATCTCCCTGGAAGAGTCTTAGGGTCTTTAAGAAAAAAAATAATAATTAGTAGAATTTTTTTAACTCATTCATTTAAAAGGAAGACAGTTAGGTTTGGCAACCAATAAGATAGCAAATAGTTTTTAGAACCAAATGGTCTATAAATCATGAACGATTCAATGGGAAATTATTCTAATTCTTTTCGGAAGACCCGCACTCCTAATTCTCTTTGGTCATTCATTAAGGCTTTACTGCTTTCCTCTCTCTCTTACCCCAAATCACCCCCAAGCCACCCACCAGGAGTCACACTTCAGGTGGGGTAATAGGGGGGAGATCCAGAAGCTGGCAAGGCCCAGGCACACTGAGGGGGGTGGGGTCTGTCCTTGGGGAGCTTGAGTCTAGTTGAGGAGATGACACAGACAGGAAAAAGATGCTTCTATTTAACTCACAGACTAGACAGGTAATGTACATAAAGAGTAGCACTTGTACACCTTGGAAGAATTCCACAGAGCAGGCAGGTGAAAACGGAGACCTGTGGGCTACTCATCTCCAGATTCATTCCCACCTTTTGTTTTCCTGCAGGAATTCTGCCTCATTGTCAACCTGAAGGGAGGAGGAAGGTGAGTACTTCCAACCCTCTCAGAAAATAGGTTCTTCAAGTTGCATAAGCACCATGAAACTCCTAAGATGGGAGTCACTTGGGCAACAGGATGTGACATAGGTTTAAAGTCCTTTCTCCCCTTCTGCAATCATCCTCTGTGATTCGAGTGTCTCGTTGAAGACAGTGGGGTTGCTCCACCTCACTCATCAGTCAGATGAGCGGCTCACCAATCAGGGAGCCATGACAGCATCTTCTCCGGTCTCCACGATGCCTCTGCCCAGGGACCCCCATCAAGTGCTGCCAAAGACGAGAACACTGAGCAACTAACAACGCTGTCTGTGTTAATCAGGGCCCCACGCAGGTGGCTCTCAGCAGCCACAAAGAACCCAACTCCAACTCTCCGTGCCCAAAGTACTGATGTCAAGGGAGAGGCCTGTGGCAGTGCTGCATGGCCCACATAAGACAAAGTGGCACAGGTGGGGAAAGAGTTGAAGAGCAAAGGCCTCTGTGACTGAAACATAAGCCAGAAGAAATACCCTTGACCACGTCAGTGTCCCCACAAGGCCATAGAAACTTAACAATGAGGAAAATATATTTTGGTTGTGGAATGCTATCATGGCAGCTTCTTGAAGAGTGGGGAGTAAGCCACAGCTGCAGCGTCCCTCTCTAACAATGGAACAAAGGACACATCATAAGATAGTGCTCTTTATGACACAATATTGTTCTCAAAGGGCCACAGGGAAACTCCCAAATCCATGTTGTCTTTTGGGAAAATTGCATTCTTTCAAGAAATATTTGTTAACTGGATGTCATTTGCAAGCCACTGTTCTAGGTGTTGGAAGCAGAATTTGGGGAGCCTAGACCAAGTGGAGAATGGAGATAGGTAAACAAGCAAACAGTCAATACTATCACTGAAGATAAACACTGTGAAGAAAACAGAGCAGGTGACTGGCATAGTGTTGAAGAAGAGGGATGCCAGGAAGGCCTCTCTGAAGAGGTATCATTTGAGAGAGACCAGAGGGATGATCAGCAGTGGCCAGGTGAAGGATGAAGATGGCAGTTTGAGGAAATGGCTAATGCCAAGAACCTCAAATGTGTCCAAGGAATTGAGAGAAGGCCAATGGGCTGGAGCCTAGTGGATGATGGGGAACAGAATGGGAGATGGGGCAGCCAGAGAGACAAAGGTTAGACCTCCATGGCTCCATCCATCAACTTGAGCTTATCAAAACACTCTTCAAAAGGATTTTGGTCTCATTCTGTACAGTGGCCTCAGTTCCAGCTTATGCATATTCTAAGTCTTTCCAATATCCTCCATTGGCATTTCCCAAAAGGAAAGAAACAGCTGTCTCTGCAAAACCAAAGACCTCTGGGCAACCCCAAAACTGGCCAGCACTACCCTCTTTGCAACTGCTAAGGTGGGTCATCTTGCTGCCTCCTTTCCTGGCCAGGTGCGGGTCAACAAGTTAATTAGCCAGCTCATCCCTAGAGGGAGAAGCATTTGCAGGATGCTAAAAGCAAAAGGGACCACGAACAGAGAGAACTGGTCCAGGTTCCCCTGCAATACATTAGTTTGCAAACCTTTGTCCAGACAGAGGAGGGGCAAGGCAGTGTGCACAGACATTCGAGTTTTGAAATTCTTCTGTCATTATGGCTTGAGTTAAGAAAATGCACATGAGTTCACAGGATGATAAATATTAGCATGCTTCTCCAAGTTCAAGTGAGTTGTCAATAAGACAATTAAAGCAGCATCAATAATATGCACTGTATGTTATTATCTGCTATTCTAAATCCCACGCTTTTGTGATCTCTGGAAAACAAAGGACAGGCAGTGGTGATACAAATACTTTTTGCACAAGTGAGAAATGTAATTCTGCATTAATGCAACAGCACACTACCTGGGTGAGGGGTGGAGTGGATCGTTCTACAATGCTGTATGAAAAACTCAGGGTGATGAAGAATGTGCTAGGTGGAAAAGACCATACAATGGAAAATTAGCAATTCCATGTCTAAGGCAGATCAATCACTTAAATCACGTGGCCCCAGTCAATAGGAGCCTGAATAAGTGCTGGCATTGACCTCAATCAACTGACAATCAGTACTCGGAAATCAAAAACTCTAGATTCTTTGAAAAGAAGAGAAAGCTAAGTGAAACTTTGGGTAAAATTAATGAAAGTGAGCAAATATGGCTTTTAAGAGAAAGAGAGAGAGTGTGTGTGTATGTACACACAAGTGTATACACTAACACATGTGTATAATAAATGCATAAATATATGGTTATATACGCAAGTATACATATATATGAAAAACTAAATAGTATTGTGCTGAACCAGGATTTGAAATGAACAATCTCTTGAATACAAATTGCAATGGCAAAACTTTTTCATTGTTCCCCAAGACAAAAACCTACACAATGTAATCTCTATACATCTGCAGAATCAAAAATCATTTTCCTCCAAAAATAACTTGCAAAGCATTAAATGCACTGGAATGAGAGTAGACATTAAAACTACTATTTGTTGACACTTGATGATTTAGGATTGAACAGAGAAGTTGTCTCCAAATTAATGAGCCAGACATAATAGAGCACTGTCAAAATATTGATTTTACTTTATCCTACCTATTGTTGGCACTGCACTCTTCTCTAAGTTGGGGAAAAATACAATTTTTTCATTAGCATTATCATTTGTTATTATTACATTAGTTGCTGTTTATTATGGAAAAGGAACCTTGTGTCACTTTCCAAGATTATTATAGAACAATCACTTGGAAATTTGTGATAGAGACTAAAATAAAACACCAAATGCTTCCCAGACAATTTTTACTATAGACTGAAATATTTTTAAAGAGGAAAAAGAAGAACTGTTGGTTCAAATTTCATAATTCATGACATAAAAATTTAGATCTATGTTAAGTATTTGGGTAAAATTGTTATTCCAACTAATGCTTAAAAATTAAAATGATTATATTCAGTTTAATACAGCTTACTTTTTAATAGATTAATGAGTGGACAATAACCAACCTATATTCACAGAATTGAAGAGATAGAATTAAGAGGAAAATGGGTTACCAAAGTCTCTTCCTTTATTCTTAAGGGTTATTTTTTAGAATGTCCTTAAATACTTTTAATTCATCATAGATTTTTGCTAAGGAAGGGGAAATATTTAAACAACTTTTCTGAAAGTATAATAAAAGTCATGCATTTGTTTCCATAATTTTTCTATTGAGTCATTTACATTTTAATATTTTGCATCTAAGTTACAATGATGTGAAATATGATATGTATGCAAGAGGATTTGGAATGTTTATAGTTATTTAATGAAATTTACTTAACCATTTAAAACCAAATGATGAAGAAAAAGTTCAGTTTCCAAAGAGTCAGGACACATTTCATTTTCCACTAAAAAATAAAATTAAATTTAAAAGTTAGCATTGTCATGATGTAAGTAATAAATCTGAAGGGCCAGGCATGATATGTACTCCCAAGTTCTACATCAGAATGTCCTGTTTAGACCTTCAGTGCACACTAATTAGGATCTAGCTTTCCTGCCAATCTGTTTCTGTTCCTAAAGGGTCAGGTAATTCAGGACTCACAGAGTTTTCAGGGGTGGAGGAGGAGGTGCAATCTTCTTCAAAAGTCTAAGATACCTGAATAAAGCACAAACTCAAGAGGCCCCACTTGTGAGGCTGGCCCTCGTCCCCCTTGCACTCAACACACTGCCTAACAGTAGTAACAAGGAGATCAAAGGGCTTGGCAGAAAGCACATGAAATCACTGCAGCCATGCCCAGGCAAGAAAGGGGACCCTGAGGTGCTGCTGCAAAGCACAGACTGATCCCCCGACCTCTCGGGTGCAGGAAGCATGACCAAGTACAACCAAGAGCCTCTCAGCAATGGAGACATGTTCTGAAAAGTCTGTCATTAGGCAACTGCACTGCAGGGACATCAGGTAGGGAACTTACACAGACCTATGTGGTATAAGTCAGTCACTGCTCGTGGCATCTTGAGGTCATTGAAAGATGTGCTAAATGCATGATGCACGAGGACACTGCCAGGAATGTGGCACACTATTTAACTTTCACATAAGTAGAAGAAGTACACTCCAAACTAATGATAAAAGTACAGTACAGTACATGCATGACCAAAGAGTCTTTTACCGTCATTATCAGTATGAGGTACATACATGTGCTATCTGCTAGTACAGGCCTGGCAGCACCATATGTATTTTTTTCAGCAGTGTCACCACAAACATAGGAGTCATGTATTGTGGTACAACGTTATGACAGCTACAGTGTCACTAGGTGATATGGATATTTCAGCTCCATTAAAATCTTTTGGACCACCATCATATATATGATCTGCCTTGATTGAAATGTCATTGTGTGGTGCATGACTACATAACCAAAGCACAGAGTAACTGTGTAAACAGCAATAATCCGCTAAAGCTGGGAGTGGGAGACAGAAGACATAGAGGAGCCAGGCATCACAGAAGGAGGACAAGAGAAAAGGACCATGGACCACTTGGAAGAAAGGTCAATATTTTTCCTTGGATGGAGGAGGCAAAGAAGACCACAGTGGGCACCAAGATCAAACCACCAAGATCTCCCTGACCCCAGGGCCTTTGCACATGCTTTTCCCTCTGCCTACTCCACTGACTCCTTCTCACCCTCCATTGTCCTCCATAAGGATGCCATTGACCATCTAGTTGAAGACAGCCTTCTATTCTTGTCCTTGAGAGTCTTCATGTTCACAGTTGGAATCATAAATATTCTCCTGGCTGTCTTTCTAGAGCAGCAGGAACTACTGATGACAGGTCCACTTATGTCCCTAGTGCCTAACACAGGGCCTGGCACATAGTAGCTGCTCAGTAAGAATTTGCAGATCATGGTGAGTGCACAGAGTGGTATGGAGAGACAATTGTGATAGGAAGCCATCTTTCCATGGGCTCTACTCATGCCACTCACTCTCCAGCTTCGCCCACTTCAGCCACATGGAAGCCCCTGCTGTTTCTTGATAACAATAAGTGCAATCCTGCTCCTGGGCCTTTGCACTTAATGTTCTGTAGCCTGGAATGCTCTTTTCAGACCTTCACCACCAACTCTGTGCTTATACCACCTTCTCACTGAGGTCCCCTCCCCTTCTTCTTGAATGAACATCACAGCTACCCCAGCACTCCCATCTTGCTCCCTTTATCTGCTGCATTTTTCTCTATAATGACATCAGGATCTGACAGGCTGCTTTTATTATTTTTTTAAATTTCCCTCTATGCCCAGCAGAATGTAAGCTCCATGAGAGCAGATTTTGATGTGTTTGTTCACTGTCATAGCCCCAGGACTTAGAACTGTTCCAAGTGTTGGTAGAACCTCCAACAAATGAGCCTTTGCCAAGCCTCTCTAGCAAGACTTGCCCCAAATAGGGTCCTTTCCAAAGTATTGCTCCCAGACCACTGTGCCACTTCCCATTACCATGCTCTTGCCTTTTCTCCACCAAAGGCTGTGTTCCTCACTCCTTGTTGATTTATTCAATAAATATTAAATAGACACTGAGGCCTAAGTGCCTAATACCCTTCACTGAGTACCTAATGCCTCATAAGAAGATCCAAGAAGCCTACCTTATTTGCAACGCCTGCTAGCAATGCTTCCTTCTCAGAGCCTGGCTGCCCATCCTAGCTGCTTTGGGGCTCTTCTAGGCTTGATAATGTCTCTGGAGCTGTTCATAAGCAGGCAGGCCCCAGGGAGGTCAGTCTGCTGCAGTCAGCACTGTCTGCAATGGCCCTACTGGGCCACCTCCCTGGCATACCAGCGTCTAGCCAGGGGCTGCCCTGGGAAACTGGTGGGGAAGTCCTAAAAGAGCTCAGAGGGCCTGGTTCTTCTCTCTCATTTTCCTAAAGAGATGCTGTCCCCTTGAGGCTCTAGATGCTCAACCCTATCCCATCAGAGCCAGTCCCAAAGAATCCTTAAGATGTGTCCAATGTCATATCCTTTGCACCTTGCTTGATGATAGGTAAGAAAAGACACCACTGCCCTGATGTCTCCTGCAAAAGCTGACCTGAAAATCTAGAGAAGATTAGCTCCTAAACCCTGAGGATGGGAGAAGATGAGGGTGAGGGTCAGGCTTGCTTGAGGCCTTGCCTCATGCAGCATGGGTGCGTGTTCACACACAGCTTCATGGAGCAGGAAGGATGTGAAATGAAACTTGAGAGAAGTGTGGAACATTAATGTAGGGACAGGAAAAGCAGGACCACTCTGAGAAAAGGAAGAGATACCTACAGGGTCTGGGAAATGTTATTCACTCCCTACCAGCAGAGGAGGGGATGTTGGGCTTCATTCTTATTCCCAGGCCTGTGAATTAAAGGCATTTTAAGAAGGAAAATGATTCCTATGCTCATTAGGGTCCAAGGGGAGAGTACAGCAGAATCTTTGCAACTAAAATAAGCAGGTCTGTCTCACAACCCTGGATTTCCAACTGTTGTTATCTGTTCCAGCAAACTCCATCTACAGAGAAGCTCCAGTCAGGTGCCAAGAGCCCCCTTCCAAAAGGGACATGCAGCCACAAGTCACAGGCACAGGTTCCATTCAGAGAGAGCCCTGTCTTGCCACCTACCAGCAGCTTGACCTTGGGCAAGACACACGACAGGGACAAGCCTCCCCTAATCGATCAAAAGGCAGAGAGGCATCCTAAGGATTAAGTTAAATGATATATTGTATTTTAAAACCCAAGGCCACCTATCTAATAAATACCCAATAAATGCTAAAGGTTTATTTACAGGACTTGATCTTGGTTTCAAATATCCCCCAGAAAGATGGGACCTTGCTTCTTATCATAAGATTACTGAGGTATTCCCCACTTTCCAATGGAGGATGGAACTTTTTCATTTGTCACAGATTTGGGGACCCCTCCATTGGGTAAAACCAGTCTGGACTTCCACCTTCTGTGGAAGAAAGTAAGGAGTCATGTTCAGCTCCCCACCCTCCCTTGGGTGACTCCCCTTGAACACTAACTACAGGTTCAACTCATCAATTTGATACTTCATGCTTAAATGTTAGGTTCCCTTGAAATCAACACATGAGTATGAACCAGGATAGAAATTAGGCAAGTCCCTGATGTGTACATGTGTGTGTATGTGTGTTTGTGTGTGTGTTCACTTGGAATCAGAACCCAAAAGATCATCACTACCCTCATTCTGTTTTTATCTTGAGACAGCAGTCCTATGGTGATTTTGTTTGTTCAAGCATCAATTCTACTTAAGATACAAAGGCACTTGATATTTCTTTAAATGAATGAATGAATGAATGACAACACCTCCTTGGAGGCCTTTGGCTTTAGTTCCAGGTAAAAGACGGAGAGCAAAAGATATCATGTTTCCACCAGGATTCCAGCAACCATTGTGTGGTGTGGATATATGTGACAATGAGATGCAAGTCCATGTGACTGTATGCGTGTGTAAGAGCATATACATATGCACATGTGTGGTATAAGTACATGCAAGTTATGTGCATGGGTGATACATGTGACATGTGTGCAAATGTTGTGAGGAGCTGGAACTGGCACTTATATTTGATGGAACTGGAGTGCCAATGCTTGTTCAGTGAAGAACTAGACCCCCACCCCCACCCCAGACTCCTCCATGAACTCAGTGGACCCTTTAAAATGCATCTTCAGAAACATAAGAAATCAATCCGCCAATACTTATTGATCCCCAGGTTAAAAAAAAAAAAAAACTCCAAAGACCAGCCAGGGCAACAGAGGAGAAAAGAGACCTCTCCAGCAGCTCTGCAAATGACTGGCACACACAGCTCTGGGTGGGGGCTGCATTTCTAAAATACTCAACAAAATGAAGAAAACAAGTAATCATCATAGCTGGCTATTCCTTCAATAGCTGATCTCTGGTCTCTTTAATCAATCATTTTCTCTTTCAAGCCTGCTGACTTTATAAGGCAGGAAGAATTATTCCAATCCCACTGATGAGAAAACTGAGGCTTGGAGATAAAAATGCTCCACAAGCAGTTTGTAAGTGGAAGAGGTGGGTGTCGAACTCAGTCCCGTCTGACTGGTCCTGAGCTCTTTATTAGGTGTGACGCTGCTTAAGAACAAAACAAAGCAAAGCAAACGTGCTCGTTCTCATTTGCAAACTCTACGTTTCCAGCTCAATGAAATAAGTATCTCAGTCACGGAATGAAAAGGGAACATCCCTAAAAATTAAATTAGACAAAAAATGAACTTACAGATATTGATGTATTGAGCAGCACACAGGTACTATGTAACCCTTGCAAAACAATTAATTACAAAATAAAATGCACACGAAGAATCCTTCTTTAGACTCTCCATTTCCGGGAGCAATGATAGTGTAAGTGGAAAATTGGGTAAAGTTTCTCTGCACTAATCTAAAGGTTAACAGTTGACTGCTGATTGAGATTAATCAAAGGATTGCCTTAGCCCCCTAGTCCAGCAAAAATCTGAGCTGCCTACCTTCAAGATAGAAGTAAAGGAGCCACAAATATCTGCACATTTAGGTACAAATTATCATACTAATGTTTTACATTGGATTCTGCTAAGCCCTCCAGTTCCTAGAGAAGTAAGCACTCTGTCCCCAGCCTCCCCAGGCCAGCTGGCCCCTTCACAATGACCTCCGCAGGAAGCCAACCTCTACCAGACAGGAGTCAAAGAGACAGATTCCAACTCAGAAGTCTATTCTGAGGAAGGAAGCAGCTGGAAACCACTCATTCTTTAGATCAATGAACAAATTATTTTATTGAAAGTGGTATTTGGAGATCACACACAAAAATTACTGTGATTTTTATCTGACTATATTATCATACAAAGGGAAAAAAAGTTTTCTTAACAACAGAGTCCTGTTGTCCTCAAGATCCACACATGGGCCTGGTATTTTTCACCAGGCAGTGCCCAGAAAAAAGGAAAAAAAATCTCACATCTCATATGGTGATCTAGCTCTTATCAACCTTTTGAGACAGGAGGGAAAATGGGAGGTTCAAGTTGCTGGTATCTGTGAGATAAAAGGGCAGAATGTCAAACACAACTAGTTCTTCTGAGAGGGTTTTGAAGCTACTCTGTACCCTAATATCTGGAATATATTACTTGACCTCACCAAACAGTCATCGCTAGAGAATAAACATGCCATCAGGCACGGCATGCACATCCCCCTCCAAAAGACAGGCCGGATCAGCATCCCTTACATCACAGGGCACTGTCATGGGAAATGCCAAGCAAATGACTAGGGCCCTGGCCAAGCCCACCATTTGTCACATACTCAAAAGACCACTGTGTCTTCCTTGGGGTGACAGTAGTTATTAAAGGAGAAAATTGCTATTTTACAGGCTTCATCGACACATTTTTAGACGATGCAAATATCTGTGGCAGCTTATCTGTACTATTACTTCTGCCTCCAAAATATGCTAGATGGGAATTTTAAATGGAACTAAAATGGCAAGTCTCCCCCACCGCTAAACTTTAACAAAAGCTTTCTCAAAATACTTTCAGAATGAATGAGTATGCAAAGAGTGAAAGGGCAGATAAGGAGGAAATGGGGGGAGGGACTGAAACAAATTAAAAAGCAAAAACAAAAAACACACACACACAGAAAATAAATATTAAGTTGTCAAGTCAATGATCTCAGAAAAGAATCGCAGACGGAGCGTCTGGCTTTTTGCTTAAGAAATGGTGCATGCAAAGTCCGTGAGCACTGCAGGCAGGAGCTTCAGACCACTCTGGAGCTCCAAGTCGCTAGAGCACCCGGCAGGACTCAGAGAGAGTGAGTGGCTTTGGGAGGCCAGCACAGAGGCTGCCCTCCTCCTCGATCAGAGGTTTCCCTGAGCAGAGATTAAATCCTTTCATGTCGGCATGTGGCCGCTCTTCTCCCTCCCCACATTCCCACACTACCACTTTTCCACCTTTTGAACTCTTCTTATGCTATTGGAGGGAGACTGCCACCCACCAGGGCTGACCCTCTTTCGGATGGAAACGTTAGTGAATAAAGTTTCTCAGATGCTGAGAGATCCTGCACTGAGTTTAATTAGCAGATCCAGCCATGTTCCATCAGCGAGACGCTCTCTGCTCCGTGCAGATTTAATGCTGCCGAAACAGCCACTTGGCATCAACAGATTACAAACCCCCAAACTGGCAGCCCGGGCAGAGGAAGCAAAATAATTACAAAGCACTTTAGCTATAATTTCAATACGACTTCCCACCCCCTTCAATAGGTTCATACAGATGATGGCCTTTCCTTCATAATTTGGAAGGCTCTGACTGATGACTGTAATAGATTTTTAGAGAGAAATAAAATTTTAGAAAAATAATCAAAAACATTGCTTGTGTTACTTTTCCCTCTAATCAATAAGGGATAACTATTTCTAGATATTTTGAAAGATAAAATGAAACATCAAACTATTCAAAGAGATTACATTTTATATATAAAATCTATGTGCACTGTGATCTGTTGACTATCTCTACACTGAGTATTTAGCTCATGCAGTTTCCAAATATTTTCTCCCTCCTGCAAACAAATTTACAACAATGCATATGTTCTCAAAGCAATGAGTTCCAGTTTACATTTTTAACTTCCATTTTAAAGACGAGTTGATATCATTTGGAAGGATGATTTCTGTTCCCAGACCATAGGACTGCATAGGAAGGTGGGGGTGCAAACAAGGTGAGGAACATGAGCCTCCCAGGCCAACACATTTGGTTTCGAAACCCAGCCAGGCCATGTCACATCCATGTGGCTACAACTTATTGTCATACCAGTCAGTTTGCCCACTGGGGAAGCAGTGCCAAGGATGCCCTTTTCTGGCTTATTAAATGAACTACACAAGAGAATATTCCCAAGGTCCAGAGTGTGGCGCTTGGCATGGGATGAACACCCAACAGCAGCCACCACAGGTATTGATGTGGAGGCCACCTCTGTACATCTACAGCAAAGTACCCTACACTCTCCCTGGGTTCCTGGACACTACAGGCAGATATTTCTGTCAAATGAACACCAATTTCTGACAGCCTCACTATCTAGTCCTTCCATAAACTGGGAGTCTCAGAAATGAGAGTGAGAACATCATTATAATTAAGGCTGAATGGGCAATTCTGTGATTAATCTCAATTTTTAGGGAATTTATGAGTTGGCTTTTACAACCCAAATAGAGCTATGCATGTGTGTGCGTGTGTGTGTGTGTGTGTGTGTGTGTGTGCACGTATTGGTAATGAAGCAACAAAAAGGCTAAAAAAATCTGAAGGGGCTGATGGTCCCAAATGATGGAAAGGCTGAGGTGTGGCATGAAGCAAGGCAGGGCTGGCAAAGCAGCATCCAGGCAGAAGAGCCAGCAGGGAAAGGGAGGGGCAGGAACACATTTCCCAGAGACAGGCCCACCTCAGTAATCAAAGACCCAACTAAACACGGTTCATGTAATCAAAGCTGTAATGCCTTGATAGAAAACTTTCAGGTTAATGTCAGCTCAAGCCTTCGGTGATCATTTTTCCTGTGTCAGAACAGCACTTAATTTTCTCATTGTAAAGCCACAGTCTGCGAACAGGCAGGTAGAGGAAGGGAAGACCTTATAAACTGGTTTTCCTTCCTGCATCTCTTGATATCTTGGAAGTATCTGCTTTAGCTTCCTGCTCCCGCCCACCTGGAGGCTCCAGCACACCTCAGAGGCTTGTGTTGTTCACTCTCTGCCTGCCCCAGGGGTAGGAAGGCAACTGAATGTGAGTCAGGTGGATACTTTCCAGCAGTAGAGGGATTGGGTATGCCAACTCTGGAGGCAGAAGGGGTGGGGCTAATCCTGGACTTACCACCTACCCCACACATTGCCTCAGTTTCCCTTCCTGAAATTCAGGACACATATGGTACCTGTCTTCATAGGAAGTTGTCAAGCACTCATGGCTCTCCCTTCCATAGTACATGCTCAGAAATAAAGGACTATCTGTACCCTGCCAGCAGGGTCCAGAGCCTAAGAACTGTCACTTTGGTTTACATATCACAGTCAGGGGCCCAGAGATAGTTCTCACCCCTAGGGCCATTTTTAGGATCTAATTAACATTTTTAAAAAATCAGTAGAACTAGAGATGTGACTCAGTGGTAAAGCTTGCCCAGCATGCTTTACTAGAGTTCCATCCTCGTATTACAAAAAAAAAAAAAAAATCAGAGTTAGGGCCCCACTTTTACTCCAGATACCCGCCCCCCACAACCATTTATTCTCCCATTATGGAAGTTCTCCCTCTTCACAGACCCTTTAGGTCTACCCCCATTTGGTACAGGGCTCAATCTTCTGGACTTACAAGGAGGCACAGGGACACTTGTGTCACCCTGATAGCCTGCAAACTCCCTAAAGGTAGGACTGATACTGATCTCTCTTTCCCCGTTTACATGGGCCTTACCCATGAAAAGTATGGGAAATGAGCCTAGTTGCCTCTCTCTCAGGGGATATATGGAAATGTCTTCAAACATTTTTGATGTCATAACTTGGGGGTGCTACTGGCATCAGGAAGAGGTCAGGGATGTTGCCAAACATCCTTCATGAATAGGACGATTTCCACAAGAGGGAAAGATCTGTAGTACCCTGGTCTGGAGAAATGAGGTCCAGGTTAGCAGGGCAAGTTCTACGTAAGGCCTCACCCTAATCTCAATCCTGCTTCTTAGGGAAAATAGACAGGACACCATTTCCAGAGTCATCTCCAGCAGGACCAAAGCATGTGAAAAGCCAAGTACTCACTATGCTTCGTAGTTACTGCAATAGAAGATAAAGATGAGAGATTATAGTAACTTTTGAAAGTGAAAGCTGGGGGAAGTGGGTCCTCAAGCAGGCAACAGAGTCAGCTGAAAGCAGCCCTTTAACTGCACAAGGGAGCCCCATGGTACACAGTCAACAGAAGCCTGTCAATAGCATGTACTGGCCAAAGAAGAACTCATCCTCACCCAGGCACTGCTAGGACCCTAGGCAGGTGGAATGTTGTACAGCCCATCTTCCTGCCCTGGCTTCCACTCATATTTGCCCTCATTTGGAAACATAAAATAAAATGGGATTTAAAGAAAGGTGGCCTGTGTTGCCCAGGGTCCTGAGCACAGGTTTCTTTGCACTTTCTGATTCCTTCCATTTATTTCCAGGCCAATCCTCCGCCTCACAGGACCACTTACAAGCTCACTAATCTTTCCTGGATAGGGAAATAGTGGGTAAAAGGAATCATCACAGAGCAGGTGCTTCTAGTGGCCAGCACCATCCCCCAGCACATGCATGCTCACATACCACCCGCAACACACACCCTGCCATCACCAGAGTTGTGACCAGTGGTCCCTGATTTAACTCACTCTGACTCCATATATTATCAGTTCACCCTTCTAAAGACACTCAGTATCACCAATGGCATCCCAGTAGCCCAGAGTAAAGAGACCTGCCTGAACAATCCAATCCTCCTTGGCAAAAGGTCTCCCTCTCCACATCTCCCTGCTGGTAACACACAAAACACACGGGTGAGCTGGGTGTGGCGGCACACACCTGTAATCCCAGTTACTAGAGAGGCTGAATGAAGCAGGAGGATCACAAGTTCTAGACCAGCCTCAACAATTTCACAAGACCCTCAACAACTTAATAAGATTCTGTCTCAAATAAAATATAAATGGAGCTGGGAATGTAGTTTAGTGGTAAAGTGTCCCTGGGTTCAATCCTCAGTACCAAAACCAACTAACCAACAATAACAACAAAATACCCACACAGGTGAGTCCAACTAGCCAGCTGGGCAGAGCCCTCCATCCCCCAACTCCTGGAGGATCTGTTCCTTTCCCTCCAGTCCCTTGTTGCCTCAGCCATACCCTGCCAAAGCTGTACCCAGACTTGGAGGGGTCATGCCTGCATGCAGAACATGTTTGTATTCATAGAGGAAGCCCTTAGACTCAGAAGACCCGATAGCAGAGGCATCTCCAAGAGTGAGTGAATTGCCTTTAGGCTCCAAAAAACAGCCTTTACACTGCCCAAGAGACAGTAATATCCTTCTATCCCAAATCTAAGACCTCACCTGGAGGTCTTACATTAGCACTCACTGGCTCTAGGTCCTGGTAGACATGCTGTCAGGGAATGGGGTGGTGGTATTCTGTCTTTAACATGGACAAAAGTTGACCTACAGAAAACTCACTTCTGTTTTTAAATTTGCATCCAGTCTCACTTTAAATAATGTTGAGAACAAAATGCAAGCCGATATTTCAGCTTACTTAAAAGGCTTATTAAAAACACTAAATCCAAAGATGTTAAAAAGCTATAATTGTCCTCATTCAAACTGGAAAAATAAATCTATTTGCTTTCTTCTTTTATGATACTCTCCTTTTAAAAAAAAAAAGTTCATCTATATTCTCATGAGCATCATTGCTATCTTTTTTCTCTCTCTCTCTCCTCCATTCAAGGCACTTTAAAAACACCTGTGCCATTCATAGCCAACTTTTGAGCAAAAGGCAACCACATTTGGGGAAGGCTTTTTAACTGATTTCCTGATGCCAGATAGACGTTTATCTTGCTCAAAAAGTAAGATGCAGTTCACAGTTTATTTGAATGGGCCTGGGATTTTATAGGTCTGAGCTGATGAAAATTTCTTTGGTTACCTTAGGCAGGCAACGATTCCACATCTCAGCACTGTCTTCAGCACCCGTTGGGCAACTGTGGTTAGTAGGGCTGCATCTCCTGGCCACTTCCCTGTCCTCTCCTGTAATAGGGGCTATTGGCCTCTGGCTTGGACCATTGCAGCGTGACTGACGCTCGCCGCCTGCTCTAAGTCTTCCGTGAAGACAGCCCTGGCTAGCAGTTAAGTTGCTGAGTTGTGAGGATCTGAAGCCTGCTCCAAAGTTAAGCACTCCAGGCATAGAACAAGATGGGTTTTCAGAGCACTGGTCCAAGAGAATGCAAATTTATTGAAAGCATTTTCTTCAGGTTTTCCATAATTACCATTTATGACTCCAGGAACTGTTTCCCCGAACCCAGTTTAGGGTGAAAGCATTTTAAAGACTTTCTCTGCAGATGACATATGAGGTACTAACCTTTTTTCATATGCCCAGATGTTAAGTTCATTTTCATCACATTTATGCAAATTTCATTTGAACAGTAAATCAAAAGAAATCTTAAATCATTGTACACTATTTAAAAATCAACACTAAATCCGGTTTACTTGCAGTGATATTAACATAAAGTCACAGTTAATGAACTGAAGGTAGGAAACAAATGTCACAATCCCTTCTTCCATACAATGGCTGCAGAGAGACCAGGGGTCCTGGTCATTCCTCAGACCCAAATCTGTGTTGACTGGTGTCAATCGGATTCCACTTTTACTAGATTAAGGATGTTCTGGAAATCAAAGCCTTCTAAAAGTTCTCCAAACTTCTCACAAACAGAGATCCCTCAGTCCAGGGGCCTGTCATCCACATCAGTGTCTAAATGAGGTAGAGAAAGTCCAAAGGCAGGGCCTGAGTGGTGATACTTCTGGCAGCTGGCTCCCTCCTTCTGGGGGGAAAGTTAATTCCTAGGGCTCAGTGGTCCTGCATTTGTCAGGGACCTGGACGTCAGTGCTATCATTACCAAGCAAATCAGCCAGGCGGTTAATGGTGGAATCAGAAGACATTTGCACTCTGCTATCAGAATGACATCATAACTAAAGCAGCCTGAAGCCTGAAGCCCTAGGCTCTCTCTGAGCAGAGGACAGAGGGCTGCTGGGGGCGCCCCCCTGCGACTCCCTTGGTGGAAAGCTGAGTCCCCTGGGCCCTTTCAGGCTGGGTGGTGGGCCCAGCCCCCAGAAACCCAAGCTGGCCAAGCAAACAAGAACTGGGATTACTGTCTTTCCCCAAGCAGTCGTCTTCTCCCCCAGGTTCTGCTCACTGTAAATAATAATATTATGTATTTTTTAATAATTCCAGAGACTGTAAAGCCACTTTCTTCATCAGGCAAAAGCTGGCATTTTATGAATGCAGCCACATCTTTGCTATAGGATTTATGGCGTGTCAAACAGAATTGTCAATCTGTCTGTGACCCTGTCTTCAGCAAAGAAGCTCTGCACTCTCTCCTTAGAGCAATAGAAATAAATGTCGCTGGGGGAGAAAGAGGTCAAGCTAAGGGAAAGCCCTTCAGGCTCTTCTTTTGGTTGCTTTTCATCCTTTTAAAGCACAGTCGAACACAGACACAATTGCGCGCGCGCGCGTGTACACACACACACACACACACACACACACACACACACACACAAACCTTAGAATAATGGAGAAGGCATTTAGCGATGAGCTGCATCCGCGGCACCGCGCGACAAGCAGCCTGCCCCGCTCGCTCGCAGTTTAACCCTCCACCTCGCGACCGGGACCAACTACCCGCCCCCGACCCGAGATGCCCAACTCCACTGCATCCGAAAGATCGCCTTTCCAGTTTCGCTACAGGTACAATTGTGGCCCAAACACCTCACCTGGCCCGAAAAGTCGGCAGACAGAGGGGTAAAAAAGTTGTGCGAGCAGCCAGGCGGGCAGCTCGGGAGCCCGCAGATGCCGTCCTCCCGCCGGCTAGCCGCTCTCACCAGAGGCCGGCGGGCAGCGCGCTGCTCCCGGCACCTCGATCGCCGGCTTTGAGCGCTAACCTCGGGGCGCACTGAGGCCACCGCAGGGCACTTACTTGGCACTTGCTTTTGAGTGTGCAGGTCGTCGCGGTTTTCACTTGGGTTTTCAAACAAGTTTCAGGGAAGAAGGAGGCAAAAAAAAAAAAATCCAATTATGCAAATAGACTCCGGACTGGGAGGCGCGCGTTGGATCTGACGCTGCTACTGTACGAGTTCTCGGAGCAGCCCCGGGCCGGGCAGATTTATGGGGGCGCGTCACCGCTACGCCAGGTCCCGTCGCCCGAGCATCTCGAAGTTAATTAAAGCGGTAATGTCCACTTTCCTGATGACCCTCTAAGCGTGAGTTTACTATTTCACTATCAAAGCCTACCCGAGAGGGGTCGGGGTACCCGCTCCCCAAAGCCTCTCCTCCTCTCCCGTTCTTATTTCCCCCCCTTTTTCCTCTTTCTCGCCCTTCCTTTTTCCTCTCTTTCGTCTCTTTAAGTCGCCTGCCTTCCACTCAGTGAACAATGAACAAAGATGTGAGTGATGGGAAAAGATTGCCCCCCCTCTCAACCCCAGCAGTGAGCAAAGCCGGTCTTAAAGTAAAAATCCAGTTGCTAATAACTGGGAAAAAAGGATTAAAAAAAAATACAGTGCGTTCCCAGTCTAACCTCCCCCTTCGCACACATATACACGCACGCACACACACGCGTGCACGCACACCCCACCCCAAGTTCACCTAAGCCCTGGATGGGGATTGGGGGGCCAAGGCCCAGGAGCTCAGAGCTACCCAACTCGCCAGGCTTACAGAGGACACCAAGGGAGGGGGGCGGCGCTCACTCGGGCCAAGAGCGCTTCCCGCGCCCCTCCCCGTCTACTCCCCGCCTTAAGCCCCCCTCCTAGCCTCTACACCGACAAGCCCGGCCCAGCGGCCCGCGTGGGCTGCCCGGCGGCCGGTTGCGCTCAGCAAACGCGGCCCCTGTCGGATTTCTGCTAAACTGCACAGCGGCGATCGCGGCAGCGGCAGCCGGGAGAAGGCGCAGGAGCAACTGCAGGCCGGCCCTGCGCGCTCACTCACCCCTCCCGGCACGCACGGCCCTAGCCCAAGCCCCGCAGGCCGTCCGCTCCCACCCGCTCGCACGCCAGTGGCCCCAGCGCACCAGGCGCCCGAGACCCGCTGGCCGGCACGGCGCGCAGCCGCCGTATTTTCTGCTAAAGTGAAAACTACGGCAGCTGACAAATCACGTCTCCTGCAAGGCACCCGTTAGACATAACAATATCCGGCAAACAAAACCTGGCCACCGCTGCAACTGGAGCGCGGGGTTAGGACCCCGCCCTGCTCCTCCTTGGCGCTCAGCCTCCTACTACCGCCCCCGCCAACCCCAACCCTCCACCCTTCCATCCATCCAGTTCTCTACTTAACTTGGGGGTTGTGTATTTGCTCGCCAAAAGGCTGCGGTAAGAACGACTCACAATACAAGAGTGAAGGGGGGGGGGCACTTAACTTTCCACCTGTCCCCAAAGAAAGCCTTGCAGGAGTTTCCTCAGAAGATTTAAGGCGGACGGGGTACACAATGCGCTCGCGCTCTCTCCCTCCCCTCTGTCTTTTCTCTCTCCTTCTCTCCCCCAACTCCCTTTCCTGCCCCCAACCAAAATTCCCCGCGCCTGCGTTTCCACCTTCCCTCCCTTTGCATACGTCCATCTATACGGAGATATCTATATTTTAAATTATTTGCAAAACTGCAACAGATGGGCGCGTCGAGATCTGGACACTTTCCTACTCATCAAAGAAAAGCCCCCTTATTTTTATTTTTATTTAATTTTATTTTTTGCCTAAAATACATCCCGAGTCCCGCCTACAACCGTTTTCCTTAATTCATCTTCAAAAAATGTCTTGAAGCAAACAAAAAGGCTATTAGCAACGTTCATTTTCGCCCCAGTCTTATGTTTGGACCGGGGGTGCGTGCCCTCAAATTGCACTCTTCCCAGACGCCCCCCCCCCCGCCAACCCTCCCTCCCCCCCGCCTTCCAGAGTCCCCCATGCCCGCACTTCCTTGCTCTGATTGGCCTCATTTCTGCAGCCCGGGACTGGCCGACACAGTTCCCTCCATAACCTGTTACTTACTTACTTACTTACTTATTTATTTATTTATTTTATTTATGTCTTTGGCCCTGCTTGCCCCCAGGGCTGCGGCGGGCTGGGGCAGGTGCTACCGGCGCCTCCGGCACTTCTAGGCGTCCTGGCCTTTCTTGAGGTCGCGGGTTCGGACCCTGGCACCTCTGCCCCGGCCTGGGCCTCACCGGGCTCACGGGGCCAGGAGGCCGGTGAAAACACAAAATGGCAGGTCTCAGAGGCCCTCGGCTGTCGCAAGTTTGATACACTGTAAGCATCAGCTAACTTTGATTTTAAAAATAAAAAAAGGTTACAAATTACCCTCTGTCTCTCCCAGGCGGTGGGGCCAGAATCTCACAGCGAGGGGCGAGGAGGGAAAAAGGGGAGCAAGGAGAACCCGAGTTCCAGGCGTGGAGAAAATGGGGAAAGTCACTTGAACAGAAGTTTCCGCGTCCCCAGACTCCCCCTTCCCTTAAGACTCCTCCCCACCCCCAGACCCTTTTGAAAGTTTCCGGGGGCCTGAGAGCTCCTTGCCCGCCGCGCGCGGACTGTGGGCGCCGGCCGGGGCCCGAGCTGGACGCGGGGTCCCTCCCGCGCCGCCGGCGCGAGGCCCCAAGACTCCTTTTCAAAGTAACGGTCCCGGGACCGCGGGCGGGGTAGACAGCGGCCGCGGCGCCGGTCCCGCTCGCTGCCGAAGTTCTCTAGCGCCATTCGATGCCCGGCCGCCGCCGCTTTCTCGGTTTTCCTTCTCCTTTTTACCCCCGCTGACAGCTTCTCTCGCCAACGTCACAGCCTCGGATATTTAATTAGACCGTATTTTTTAATCGGGATGCGGCGAGAAGGAACCGGGCGGCAGGCCTCGCCGAGATGAGGAGGGGGAGGGGTTGGGGGGCCACGCCAAGACTCCAAACTCACTTTGCCACCTACCGGACGCCGGGGCCGTCCCCCCCACCCGCCGCGCCCCAAGGTGCCCCCCCACCGCGCCGCGCCCCGCGATCCACCCCCCCACCTTTGTTTTCCTTACCTTAAACATTGAAACGCGGGCGTCGGGAGCAAACTCGGGCACGTAAACGGAGCGTTGTAAAAGATTGTGTTCAATGAATAATGAAACATGTCCACATGATTGACTTGATCATTTTCCGGGGCTGAGGGGGGACGGGCGCCTAGCTCGCGCGCCTCGCTCGCCCACTCGGCAGAGCCCTGCGAACTGTTCCCAGCCCAGCCGGGGCAGGGCAGGCTCGATTTTCATCAGCCTCTTTTCAGAATCGCCCCGTTCATTGATACTCATCACCCAGCCCCAGCAGACATCCCCATCCCCGGCTCGGCCTCCCCCTATCTGGTAGGTGAAATGCATTGTACCATTAAAAACGCTCTCCATTGTCGCCCTGGCATAATTCACAGCAACTAGATAGGTCTTGCGGCATTTAGCTTTGATGAGCCAGAGACTGAACCCTTGATATAATAATCTACAAAGAATGGTGTGTGATCGTCCATTTTTTCTCTCTGTCTAGCAACTAAGAAACCATTTAACACAGCGCAGCTTGCTTCTGACCTTGAGCTCATGTAAACACACTTATTAAAATCTATCTATTCTCCAAGAGCTACATTCTGATTGTCAGACTCGTTACTGAGACATATATCAGCCCCTTCGCTTGTCACTACTTTGCATTCCTGCCTTTGACTAAAGAATTTTTTATACAGCCGAGAGGGAGAGAGAGATTGCCACGGAGGGAGAGGAGAGGAGACGGAAAGGGGGAGAGGAAAAAGCGTAATTCTTACCTGCTTCTCAAACTATTTAAAGTCTGTTTCTTTTCTGGGGGAAAAAAAAAAAAAAAACTCCCGGGTGAATCTCGGTGGACAGCGGGACGCGGAGAATCAGTCACAGCCCGGGCGTTTAAGGGAGTCATCAGCGATCAAATGACGTTGATCCGCGCTGTAACCTTGTGGCGTATTTAATGTAAATAAGGCAGTTATGTTGCCAATCGCCGCGATACAAACACGGAGAGGTCCTCAGCCTCGCCTCCCGCGCCTGCCATTAGAGGCGACTTTATTTACAGACACTATTTAGGAGATCATGATAATTCTAAAACAATACTAGTGCCAAATGATTATGAAAATATGATTTTAATTAATCACGTAGTAGGCAAGGAAATTAGCATACGGTAATTAAACTTCAAGAAAAACGTCACGCAGGTTCTCTGCCTTATGGGTCCAGAATAATCATCACACGGTGGGCTCCAGGACTTAATTATCAAACAAAATAACTTTTTAAAGGCAACTTTGCTAGGGTGGTCCTCAAAGTGAACGTTTTGGTAAATAATATAAGCAGAGGTAACAGGGTGGAGATTTGAATTGAGAGTGAGCTTGGATTTCTGTGAAGCAAAGAAGGGGGGAAAGAAGGGGAAAAAGCTGAATAATGCAATTATGGATTCTCTGTCCTAGAGTTGACAAAAGCTGGTGCCTCAAAAGCCTCTTTGTTATGGGATTATATAATGATCCTGGTGTCATTATGAGTAAAAAAAAAAAAAGATTCAGTAATAATAATAAAAGAAGTATCCAGATACACCAATGAGCAGCTTGTTTTAAAGAAAAGCTTGCATGTGACATTAGGCATGTTAATAGCAGAACTACAAGATCCTAAAGAGTTGACAAATATAGAAGGAAATGGGAAGGGGGAGGCCTGTGTTCTGCTTGATTAAGAAGCGATGGAGACAGAGTGAATATTCAGAATGCCCAGCCACAGGGACACCTAGAACATGGATTCAGGTAAGACTTGTTCCACCATATATGAACAGAGTTTCCCTAAAGATGACTGGCTGGGTTTAGACCAGGGCACCTAAATACACCAAAAGCAAAGATATAGAGTAGGCATGCACAGTTCTTCCCATCACCACCCGCTCCGTCGTGGTCGGAAGGAGCTACAGGGTTGCAAACAACCAGCCTAAGAGTGGGGCAAGGCACAGAAAACTTTTGCAGGGAGGAGCAATACCAAAGCCAGCCAAGCTGAGGATGGCTGCCCCCACCCATCGCAGCTGCCTCAGGTAGGAGGCCTTGCACCTATTCCCTGGTGATGAGTTCCCAGGTGCGCCCTCCATGGGCACAAGGCCTGGTCATCTCTGCCAGCACCCTCCAAGCCTGTCCTAAGAACTCAGTCGGCGCTCCCCACCTCTCTCCCCTTCTCTCCCTCTGGCACTCTCTCTGGAGCTGTCTCTCTCTCTCTCTCTCTCTCTCTCTCTCTCTCTCTCTCCCCCGGAGTGCCAGTCTCTCCCCCCTCTACCCCCACCCCCAGTGGATTTGAGGAATAGAGAAAGGATAGGTTTCACCCAACTAGCCTAGTTCTGTGAGATAATTAAAGTCCGCACAAATCTCTGCACTGATTTTTTTTTTAAATCCCCTGCCTACCCCAAAAAAGTTTAGGAATTCAGTCCGCATTTTCCAATCTGATGTGTCTGAAATTCTTCTTGAACAAATTCCAAAATACAAGAGTTTTCTTTTCTTGTACAGAAATTATCATCGCAATCACATCAATGATATCACTATCTCTATGGGAATGATAGCCAGAGCAGTGGGGTGTTCTTTATTTCAATTCTTCGTGGATCAACTGATTATACTCTGTCGTCTTTTGAACCTGTTATTGTAAGTCAAGTGATTCTTTATAAGTGACAGCTCGGACAAAGAGGCGAGCAGGGCCGAGCAGGTCGAA
Source organism: Aplodontia rufa (assembly GCA_004027875.1). Classification (NCBI taxonomy): domain Eukaryota; kingdom Metazoa; phylum Chordata; class Mammalia; order Rodentia; family Aplodontiidae; genus Aplodontia; species Aplodontia rufa. The sequence goes on along the minus strand of PVKS010005408.1, from coordinate 10,111 downwards.
AGGAAGTGGCCATATGGACTTGGAGAAAAGGCACTTTCTCCCCTACAGAATGGGGGTGGCAGCTTCATTTTAACCCTCCAGCCGCCAGTCCCGCCTGAGCCCTGGAAGAGCTGGAGGAGGGACTGAGCTGAGTTCTGGCATCATCCTGGGATGACACCACCTCTGTAGTGTCCAGCCCAGCTGGGTTGGGATGGTGGCCGCCAGGCCCCTTCCAGGCTGGGAGGCCCCAGATGCCTGCGGCTCTCAGAGCCTATGTGTGCTGGGAGGGCCGCACTCCAGGCAGCCCGGGAACCTCAGCTGGTGGCCCTTGCGATCCGCCGACATATTGTGGACCAGGACCGCTGGCCAACCGAGTACCGGTGACCTGAGGATCAAGCCCTACCGCTGGACCCTAGCTGACTGATCCAGGCAGGGGTTTTGCCGGCGCCCCCTGTCGGCGCCGGTGTGCTTTTCATTCCTCCAAGACTTGGTCCTGTGGTAGGGCTCACAGCAGGGAGATGTCATGTGTGTGCTCTATGCAGGTGGGAATCAAGGGTGAGGGTAGAGGGCACTGAATAATGGGTAGAAACCTGGTGTTCTCCAGCAACCAAAAACTTGACCCTAACCTTCATTCCACTAAAGCAGGGAAGTTCCTCTATTGACTCCTCCACCTAGGAGCCCCACTCCTTGTATTCTGAGGACACTTCCAGATTTGTAGCTTTCAGGTGCTTTTCCTCTCCCACAGGATTTCTGGATGCCCAACCTTCTTCCCCTAGCTCTGGCCCTGCCTGGCACTGGCTCCCTCTACTCCTTCTCAAACATCAGAGTATTTCTCACTGTTCTTGCTCAGCCTAGCCAAACTACAACAGTTGACTTGAGGTTTTGGTAGAGGCTCCCACAGGCCTGACCAATCCCCACACCCAGGAGTCCTGCACTCACCAAGCCTCACAGCTGTCCCTAGGTGCAGCTACTCCACACATAGGGGACTCTGAGCAGGTTTCATACCTGCAGTCTCTTCAAGGTCGCTCCAGCCCTTCAATTTCTTGAAACTAATGCAGGTAATAGGAAGCCTGGGCTGATGAGTTAGGCAGGTGGTATCTGTGGGTAAAAAATCAAGGTGATGAAATCAGTTCTTGGAAGACTCCAAGGCCAGCTCAGAAACAAGACCAGAAGGAGCTGCATCAGCATCTTGTAATAGGCATCCCAACAATAAGTTCATTCTGACCTCTATCAACTCATTCTCAAAAGTGACAGAAATTCATGAAATATTTCCAAACCACTACTTTGGAGTTGCACTTTCCTGTTCCAACAGCACTCATTTTACTTTTATTTGTATATTGCTCTTTTCTTTTCACTCCCTCTGCTCCTTGTAAGTCTGCCTCCCTCAGAGGAAACATACTTAAAACTAGCTAATGAGAAGGCTATTGCTTGTGACCAAAATTGTGAAAAATCCCAAGAGGATTATTTTGGTTCTGAGTGGAAAGGTGGGCCATAACGTTTGGAAGTAATGGGCCAGGTCTCCCCACCTCAGTTTCCCCATCTGTGAAAAGATGACTGCCAACCATTTATAAGGCCCCTGTGATCCCTCAGAGCCAGTGGTTTTGGGAAGCTGGTGGCCACTTTCTTTGAGCATACAAAAGATATCAGGAGAGGCTGGAGCAATAGCTCAGCAGTTACAGTGCTTGCCTGGCATGTGTAAGGATGCAGGTTCAAACCCCAGCACCACATACACAATGAAAAACTAAATAAAATTGATTCTCTCTTTCGTTCTCTCTGTCACTGCCCCTCTCTCCTAAAAAAAAAACGTCAGGAGATTTGTAAAAGCCCGTTTTTGGGGTGGTGGGGGAGTTGGTCTGGATGCCTGCAGGGTCACACTAGGCTTCTCACAGGAAGTCTTTGCTTCTCAATTTCAGGTGGCCCAGAAGGCCATCTCTTCCTCTGAGGTGACTTTACTCAAGGGAACGCTTCCTTGAGTTCTCCTTGCCTTGGATAACAGGTTTTCTCTGCTACTGGGGTCATGTGCTCAGTCATAGGTTCCTAAAGGCCTTTCATAGACTCCTCTAAGAGTAGGGTTCAGTGGCAGGTGCCCTCAGAATTGGAAAGTGATCTCTGAGTAAGAAGAAACTGGAGAAGCAGCTGACATACTTGACTATTCTGCCATGAGCTACTGTTCGGTGGTTCACCTTCACCTTCTCCCAGCATTCCTTTTTAAGCACACCCTATAAAGGCTGCGAGTGCATCTGTCCCACAAGTTTTTAAAAAGGGAAAGAAAGAAAAAGAAGAGAAGACAAGAGTAAAGGTCATACCCCTCTTTGAACTTTTCCAGCAGACAAAAGTCAGCATAGTAACATACATAGTCCTGGCAGAGCACTCTTCTAATTCCAACAGCAGCTGCTACCTTCCCTTTTCCCACCCTGAGGGACTTCCAGGGAGTTGGCGGGTTTCTGCCTCAAGTTCCACCAATCAGTGAGTCTCATTTCTCTGGGCACTGATTGGTTCAGGCGTAGACATGTGACCTATGCTGGTCCAATCAGAGTGAACATGGGATTTTTTTTTTAAAGAGGCGCTAGCAGAGAGGTCTAGCTCTGGAAGAGTGTAGTCTCCATCCCCTCCCAGAGAGCTTTCAGAAGGCGAGAGGAGCCTGGGAAGGGTGCTAGTGTGACCAGTGGCAGTGCAGAAATAGAGAAAGGGTTCTGCTTGCCTTGTAGGAGGCCTCAATCCAGCCATACCTAAAGCTGACTCTACCTGGACATCTATTTCGTAAGCAGATAAATTTCCTTTAATTTAATTCAGTTTGCATTGGGTTTTCTGCCTTTTGCCACAGAATGAGATCTGATATACTTAAAACCTGACAAGAACAAGGAATGCTTGGGCCAGGAACTAAGAAAGCTCAAAAACAAGGCTGGAAGGAGTTGGAAAAGCAGAGCATGGCCCATAAAGCTCTTCCCACTAAAGGAGCATTGAAAGAACGTGCCAGAATTTTCATAAAGCTACAGGTGTGCCTTGCTTTGCATATTATCTTAGTTCCAAGAACAATGTCTGTAAATGGAATTTTTGTAAATCGTATTTCCTGAACTGAGGGAGCTAATTATTTAAGGCATCTCAACATTCAACATCATCTGTAAAAGAAATGGTCAGGTGCCAAAATCACAGGGAAAATGATAATTTATTTATAATCCTACTTTCTCCATATCAGGCTGTATTTTTAAGCAGGCAAACAGGATGTTCTCATGGAGCCTTTAGTTTAAGTTAGTCAAAGATCAAAAAAAATGTGAGCACTGTTGGATATATCACAGAGCAATATTCTGCTCCTTTGCAAAGCTGTAGCCCTGAAACTCCTGGACACACACTAGAGAGAGCATCACCTGTGGGCTCTGCAGTTGTCTGACACAGTCAAAATCAACTTTGAGTCAGTTTTTTTGAGGGGAAATCCATTAGGCTAGTGACCTTTCAATCTAGAACATGACATGTGCTTTTGGGATTTTATTTTGTTTTATTTTGTGTGTACAGAGAAGGAGTCAGTTAAACAGCCCACCATAAACTAAATTTGGGTAACTTTTAAGACTACAAGTGGAAGCAGACTATCAAGTTATGAAAAGCAACTGCTGGTTGGGATTAAAGAACTTTCCTAAAATGCTCATGGTTGTAATACTCTGTTCTCATGCTATGGATGTGCTCAGCCATCACCACCTGGCCCCACTTTTCCAAAGGTCCAATTGTCAACCTGGATTTTAACATGGAAGTACACAGTTTTTCACTAGAAAAAAAAAGGGACCAATTGTTGGGAAAATAAATTTTTCAGAAGAGGTCTTTGACTCATATTTGTAACCTGGTCAGGCAGAGTCGTTGAGATTGATTCCTAGGGTTAGGTGGAGATAAACTGCCTTGTCACCTTCTGGAAAGCATTCCCTGGAAGAAAGCATCAGGGAATCGCATAAGAATGACAAAATTAAGGCAAAGCCAGTTCCCTTGACTCTGGCCACTACTTGAGAGCCCTGTGCCTGTGCAGGGCATAGACTGTGGAGCTTGGGCCAGAGGCGTGGGAAAGAATCATCAGTATAGAGCTTTGTTTTAAATCTTGATTCTGCCAAAGAGCTGAGATGCATGTCATGAATTGGGAGAAACAGAGAAGATTTGGATCAGGCAAGAGGACAGGGCATCTTTTAATGATTCCATGCTCAGGAGAGAAGCAAAATAGAATTAGATGTACCAAGTGTGATAAATGGACAGGATGGCTCAATCCCTGGAGAGTCTCTTGTGGGCCATCTGTACCTGCACCCAAGGTTCTTGAGTGCTTTAGATCCCATGAGTGTGCCAAAATCCAAGTGTGTCCTGCAGTCTGTGTATGGGAGAGTCAAATGGCAAAATAAACTGGGATTTGTTGGAAACGGTGACACATGCCTGTAATCTCAGCAGCTCAGGAGGCTGAGACAGGAGTATTTCAAGTTCGAGGCCAGCCTCAGCAACTTACCAAGGCCCTAAACAACTTAACAAGACCTTGTCTCAAAATTAAAAATAAAAAACAGGCTGGGGACATAGCTGTACCTCCCTTGTACCTCCCTTGGCAGCAGTTATTCTTTCAGGGTGCCAAATGAGCCTTTGCTCATAGGAGCCCCCTCTCTACCCAAGACTCAGAAATTCCAAGAGGCAGACCCCAAGCTTGGTCCATCACTAGACTCCAGGCCTAATCTGGCATGAACAAGACATTAGGAAACATTGATGGAACTAATCCAGAAGTTAACGAATCATACCTAACATAACATAAATAATTCTTGCTATGGTCCAAGCACTGTTTTAAGAACTTTACCTTTATAAGCAATTGAATGGATGAATAACATTCATTTGTATAAACATAAACACACACTATTGCTGAAAAGATGTTGTCACTATTGGGAATCAACTGAAACCTTTAAAGATTATTGTTATTTTTCTAATATAAAGTAACTCTTAGGGACTGGAGTGGTGGCTCAGCCACTGTGGCGCTTTCCTGGCATGCATGAGGACATGAGTTCAAACCCCAGAACCCCACATACGCAACAATGTGTCAGCGCAATGAAAGTCATATGAAAAACTAATAAAATTGATTCTCTCCCTCTCCCTCTGTCTCTCTCTCTCACTGTCCCTATCCCTTTTTAAAAAAAGTAACTCCTGAAGAATAACTAGAAAGCATAACCATGTGTAGAAATTATTACATCTCACTTCCTTTCACCTCCATAGTCTTTCATGTTTTCCTTCTGCACATTTTTCTGTGTGTATCAACTTTTTACATACTTCGGATCATTTTGCATAAACTATTTTGTGTCCTGCTTTCCTTCTCTAATTTTGTAGCGCAAGGAATTTCCCTACATCATTAAATATTCTTTGAAAACATGGTTTTATGGCTACATAATATTCCATCAAATGGATGCAGCATAATTTATTTAAACAATTTAAACAATTATTTTGGAGCATCTAAATTGTTTCTAACTTTTTTGTTCCCTTAAAATTATTGGAGGGAACATTTTGGTTGAACCTGTGTTTGCATCTCTGTTCGTTTGCTGAGGGTAAGTTGGTAAAGTGAAATGACAGGCCAGTGGTTAGGGAGCTTTTTTAAGAGGTGGGGGGGAGAGAAGAGAATAATTTTATTTATTTTTTCATCTGTCCTTTGTTTCTTCTACACTTAGTTGTGTACATGGTGCTGGGATTTGAACCCTGGTCCTTACACATGCCAAGGAAGTGCTCCAACTACTGAGCCACTGCTCCAGCCCTGGTTATAGAGCTTTTGAGGCTTCAGAGAGGCATTGCCCACTTTCTTTTCAAAAAAGCTGCTGGACTTTTCCTTTCCCTACTCATGTCCCTTCCTGTCTTTTGCCCATTTATGCATTGGGGGATGTAGGGCTCATCTTACAGACCCATTAAAAAAATGTTAACCCTTAGGCAGTCACATTTGTTGCAAATAAATTGACCTCATTCTGATGGTTGTGCAATTTTTTAACAGGTTCCTATTGTCCCCAGACTCACCCTTCAGCTCTAATGAACCCCAGGGATCTCTCTCATTCTCCAGGAGGGGAAGAACAGAACCTTCTTGCCCTCTAATGAAACAATGTGTCTCTTTGCTTTAGTTTTTCAGATAAGCTGTGAATCAGAGAAGGCACAGAGCCAACCAGAATTAGTGAAATATAGTCATCACAGGAGCCTAGTCCAAACCCCTTGCGATTGCTGACTCAAGAACTTCGCCCCAGGATCCCACCTCCCTGCCAGCCCCTTCTTTATCTTTGCCTTGGCTATGATTTTCAATTGTTCCAAAAGAGAAGAGGGAAGGAGTACCACAGTGACAGAGCTCAGGTTCTAGGACCAGGCCAACTGAGTTCAAATTCCAGCTTCAGAGTTGTGTGATCTTAGGCAAGTTACTTAACTACTCTGTGCCTTAACCTCCCCATCTGAAAAAGGAACTCCCGCTTCATGGGCAGTATTAGGGAACTCAGCAAGTTTGCACATAAGGCAATGCCTACTACAAGGTAGGCACTAGGCCATTCTCATTAATAACATAAATGTTTTATATGAATTTTTTTCATTAAGTGTGACAGCACCCCACACTTTTTGTTGAGCAGTTCAGGACTGTGCAAATATTTTGGAGGCATACTGCTTCCGCTGTGCCCTGCAAGTCATGGGTGCTCTGCCCCACACCTGGCCAACCAACCTCAGCCCCTGTCTCTTTACCAGCAGTTCTTTCTACAGACGGCAGCCATTCATTCTTCACATAAATGCAGACGCCCATCTCAGCATCTACAGCACTAGTGGTAAAATGTTTCAAATATCGGATCTGGGTTCTCGGATCCAGAATGGCCACACTCCAAGCACCTGAGCCAGTGGCTTCACCTTGCTGCTTAGCTTTAGTCACCCATGATTTTGCTGATCAGGCTGAACCAAAAACTCACTCCGAGGTGCTGCTCTTCCTCTGTCAATGATCATTTGCAAGTGACGCATTTTATAAAGAGAACCTGATTTGTGTGGCCGCATTTAATATGGGGTCATCCTTGCCTGTTGTCTCTTTTCTCTAATATCTGGGGGATGCTATGGACAGATGTTTTATAAATTATTTTTTCATCTTTTCACAAGTGCAGAGTGCAAGTTGCCCTTCCTGATGATGGAAACACAGTAGCAAATATAAGTCAAGTCTAATTACTCAGCAGCACCAACCAGGTAAATCACTAAAATAGGTAGAAGTTAACAACAAAATCAGGTTATAGGTACTTCCCCTGGAAGGTCCCAATCCCCATCCCACAGCATTGCCTTCACAAAAAAATAAATTAAAAATAAAAATAAATAAATAAATAAAGCCTGCTCCTGCCATGACCATAATACCCAAATTATAAACCATTTAGTGCAAAAATCCACCCAGTCCCTCAGGAAGCCAGATACAACTTTTTGAGCTCAAGGCCAGCATGTCAATACCCTGATGTGTCTCTGTTCTAACTTGCCTGGCATTTACAAGAGTAAATAAGGGTTTTCTGCTAACAGAAAATGCTCTTCCACCACTGAGCAGTGTCAGGCCCAATGAGAATTGCCAAACATAAGGACAGGAGGAGCAAGTTCCCTACTGTGTCCCCAAAGGAAGTATAGTCTCAGCAGCACACGGCAACTCCCTAGCTGCACACCCAGACAGACCCAGGATAGGACAAAGTGTTTGCCAGATGGATACTATTGTTGGCTTTCCCACCATGTCCCGGAATGTGTTCCCTTTCATTACAAAATACAACACGTCAGAACTGGCATTCTGCAAGCTGATTCCTAGAGGAAAACATTTTTTAAAGATTATTTCTAAGAATTGATCTCACCCCTGGGGGATTGGAAATAAGTCACAGTTCAGGAGTTTAAAGATGAAATGAACAATGCGAGTTCTTGGTGTAATGATTGTGATCTCTGGCCAGCGAGAGTTGGTTTCAGTGAGAGTGAAGGGGACTGGGCTGATGGACTGCCCGCAAGTGGAGTTCCTGAATGAGAAATGTGCACAAATGACTTGGATATTGGGCTGGAGTGGTGGCTCAGCAGTTGGAGCACTTGCCTGGCATGTGTAAGGACCCAGGTTCAAACCCCAGTACCACATACACAACTAAGTGTCCGGGAAACAAAGGCCAAATGGAAAAATAAATAAAATTGATTCTTTCTCTCTCTCTCTCCCTCCCTCTTACAAAAGAAAAACTTGGACACTGTGAAAGAAGGAAAGGTGGGATTTTCAGGGGCAGGGGAGACCACATGCATGACCCCAGCAGGGACTGAGCCTGGCCCAGTGGGGACAAGTAGGACACCATGAGTCCTGATGCTGAATCCACTGTGCACAGCCTCAGCCTGATCTTTAGCATTAAATCGGGAACCCTCCAAGGGCAGGATGTGTCTTTGCCTCCGTCCTTCACAGTGAGAACAAAGTGTCATTTCACAAGGATTCAGTGCTTGGATCCTTAATGAGCAATAAAGGAATTCAGACCTCTGCATTCCATGAAATGATGAAACTTTGATCAGTGCTCAGACACAAGTTTTGGGGGTTTGGGGGTTGGGGAGTTTTGTTTTTGTTTTGTTTTGTTTTGTTTTTGGTATCAGGGATTGAACCCATAGCACTTAAAGTTAACCTTAGCCCCTTTTATTTTTTATTTTGAGACAGGATCTTGCTAAGTTGCTTAGGGCCTCGCTAAATTGCTAAAGCTGGCTTTGAACTTACAATCCTCCTGCCTCCACTTCCCAAGCCTCTGGGATAACAGGCATGCACCACTGCACCTAGGAAGTCAAAGATCTTATAATTTGGGACACTCTGCACTAATAATTACTTATTTAATTTGACAACATATGGGGAAAGGAAACAAAAAAGCAGGACACAAAACTTTATTTGTAACACAAGCCCTATGTTAGATGTACGCATATAAACATGCTCTTACTTAAGGCATGCATGTGACCCATAGTATGCACTGTGAGTTAACCAAAGTGTTAATTGGTAATACAATCAGTATTAACACATGGCTGAGATTCCTTGCAACTTCTTTTCTCTGCAAAGAAAAAAAGGATGTTAGAAAATTCATCCACATACTAATGATGATTCTGGGATTACAGAAAAAAATTAACTTTTATTTGTGATAGATCTGAGTGTTTTTTAAAATTTCATAGAATAAGCACATTAGCAAATATTTTATATGAACAAAACACCTATATTTCAGATTTTGGGAAGGCTAGGTCAGAGGGTCATTAGGGAGAGGGGGACACCTGCCCAGGTGTGCTTTGGATAAAGTAGTGAGGGATCCCCACCCACTGAGCCCTGAAGGTGGGAAACTAGATCTGGCCTCTAAATTCTATCCACTCCCCTGTAACCCACTAATGCCAAGTACACCCAGCACCTGATAGGTACCCACAGGCCTGTAGGTCTTATCCTGAGTGGGCTCTGCCCTAAAGAAGGAAAGAAGGGACCTGTTCTGTGCTGGATGACTTTTAACCCTTCCTCAGGCAGCAGAGACCTCCATCCAAGCAGCTCTCCCTTGTCCGGCCCCTTAGGGTTGCTCAAGGGTTTCCCAAGGGCTGGGGATGTGGCTCAGTGGTGGAGCACTTGCCTGGCATGTGTCAGGCTCTGGTTTCCACCCCCAGTACTGAAAGGAAAAAAAAAAAACTTGACTTCCTCATTCCCACTTCATGACCTCCAAGATGGGGGCAGATTATTGCTGCTTTACTAAAGCAGAAATGAAAGCACAGGGAAGATTGGCGAGGAAGAGGTGAGCCCCGGGCTGCTCGGGATGGCCATTTCTAGGCTCACCTGTGAACTTCTCACTGCCCTACACTCTCCCCCTCCTCCCTGGCCTCTCCGGCAGGGCAGAGTCACAGGTGAAGAAGGGGTGAGGTGCAACCAGCTTGGTGGAGAAAGCTTACTTCTCCCTGGGGGGTATGCACAGGCGAATGCTCCAGAGACACTGCCACACCTACTACGAGCTCCCCAGCAGCTGAGCCAGTCCACCTGGCAGCACACATGCCAGTGGTGAGAGAGGAGTCTCAGAGAAATGTCAGAACTGCCCTGCTGGGGAGCAACCTCGTTCACACAGGCTCTGTGCTGGATTCTCTCATTTGCACTCCCCATCTACTGTCCTTCCTTCTCCACCTGGCTCTGGGCCCCAGGAGG
>PVKS010005407.1:37324-85406 GCA_004027875.1 Aplodontia rufa | reverse complement strand
ACTAGATACCCATTTAACACATGAGTTCTTCTGGGGGAAACTGCAACAGATGAAACCCATAGTAGTTTATCTATGCGTTGGCATTACCCCTGGATAACAAAGTTTATACACATTGATTGCTACAGTTTTGACAATGTTTCCCCCTCATCTGTATCCTGTATCGCTATATACTTCTAATAAATGTGAAAAAAAAAAAGAAGAAAAAGCCAGGCTGGGGCTGGAGTGGTAGCTCAGTGGTTATGGCACTTGCCTGGCATGCATGAAGATGCGGGTTTGAACCCCAGCATCACATACACAACAGAGTGTTGAAGCAACAAAAGCCACATGAAAACTAAATAAAATTAATTCTTGCTCTCTCTCTCTCTTACTCACTTTCCCTCTCTCTCTGAAAAAAAAAAAAGAAATAAAAAGCCATGCTAATACCCAATATCAGGGCTGGAGCGGTGGCTCAGAGGTTTCGGTGCTTGCTTGGTGAGCTCGAGGACCCGGGTTCAAACCCCAACACCATGTACACAACTAAGTGTTGGAGCAACGAAGGCCATGTGAAAAACTAAATAAAGTTGTTTCACTCTTTCTCTGTCTCTCTCACTGTCCCTCTCTCTTTAAAAAAAAAATAATACCCAATATCACACTAACAATGACTAACATCTATATGTGGCTTTACAATTTACAACTTTACGCAGATTATTTAACTTGATTCCATCAACAACCTGTGATATTGTAGAACGAGTACTGTTATATCCACTTTGTGGATGGAGGAAGGAATGCTCAGGTTTGTCTAGGGTCATGCAACAAAGAGAAATGCTGAGTCTAACTCTTTGGTCAGCAAAACTCTTGTTTTTCAAGGTTCTTCCTTTTACATCTATTTCAACATTTACTTGCCAATTAGATTCTTCCATGCAGAATCACTAAGATATTTTATTGCTATGTTCATGCCAATCATAAACTTTCAAAACATTGTATGACAAGCAAAGGGAAAACTCTAGAGTGTGCACTGTCAGATAATTCATCATTCAAAAACCTGAGCCAGATGTGGTGATATACACCTGTAATCCCAGCAACTGGAGGCTGAGACAGGAGGATTGCAAGTTCTAGGCCAGTCTCAGCAACTTAACAAGACTCTCAGCAACTTAGTGAGATCCTGTCTCAAAATAGAAAATAAAAAGGGCTGGGGATGTAGCTCAGTGGTAAATAAAGTGCCCCTGTGTTCAATCCCCAGTACCAGAAAAGGGGGGAGGGAAAGAAAGAAAGAAAAGAAACAAAAAACCAATAGCACTTCTACCATAATTCAGTGCATTGTTTCAAAACCCTAAGACAGGTATTGTACCTTGATCTACAGATGTGTAGCTAGGTCTTGGTGACAAGGAGTAATTCCCTGGGTGGGCTGGAGTGGAGCTGGATGTGCTGTTCTTCCCTCCATGGCTACTGTTCCCATTTGCAGCATCTGTGGAACAGGAGAGGAGCTGCTTAGAACAGAGGCTGGCAGGACACTATAAACATCTGATAAACCTCCTACTTAAGAATTCCAGGAAACCTCACTGATAGGATTCAGCTCAGTTTCATAAAACCAACTACAATCATCAGAGGAACACCTTCATTAACATTAAATGACAATTAAAAGAATTAATTTTAAAAAATGTCACCTAAAAATAATTTCCTAAGACATAAAAAGATTTTTTTAGGAACATTTCAATGAGATCTTTGGAGACAGTGAAAGAAGGGAATATTGTTATTAATTTTGTATTATGGAAAATTTCAAACATATACAAAAGGAGAGAGAATAGTATGATAAAAGTTCCATATACACATCATCTAGCTTGAACATTTATCAATACATAGCCAGCCTGGTTTTACCTATACCCTCTATGTACCTCCTTACCCTGCACATGTATACATACATGCTCTGGATTATTTTGAAGCAACTCTTTTATCATAAAGTTTCATCCGTAAGAAATTCTGTATGTATTAATAAAAGAAAACAACTTTTTTCTAAAGAGAGAGGGATAGTGTGAGAGAGAGAAAGAAAGAGAGAATCAATTTTATTTAGTTTTTCATGTGGCTTTTGTTGCTCCGACAGTTCATTGTGTATAGGGTTCAAACCTGTATCTTTGAGTGTGCCAGGCAAGCGCCATAACCACTGAGCCACTGCTCCAGCCCAAAAATAACTTCAAAAACATAACTATAATATCATTATTATACTTAAAATTATCAGTTATTAATAATTTCTTAATATCATCCAGTATTTCATCAGTATTCAAATTTCTCCCAATTTTCTCAGAATTAGTTTTTGCTTTTTTTTAAAAGAGAGAGAGGGAGAGAGAAAATCAATTTTATTTATTCTTTCATCCAGCCTTTGTTTCTCCAACACTTATTTGTATATGTGGTGCTGGGGTTTGAACCTGCGTCCTCATGCTTGCAAGGCAAGTGTTCCAACCACTGAACCACCCCTCCAGTCCCTCACTGATTTTCTTAATTCAGTGAAGACTTGAATTCAGTTTGTGTCAATTCTGTAATCATATCAGAAAGTAGATCCTGTAATAGTTGTTGGGCTGGACTAAGAGCAATGGTGGGCTGTGTAAATTATGATGCCTAAGTGTTGAAAAGTTTCTAAAAGTGAAACTTTACCTCTCATTCTTTTTCTAACTCTCTTATCATTTCTTCTTAAACACTGGACTATTTCACAACTTGTCCTACCCCCTTGGCTGATACAATTTACCCTGAGGATTTTAACTACATATTGGTGGTTCAGCCCTATCCCATCAGTCATGATTACCCCCTCTCATGCATTAAATGACTGTTGAACAGCTCCACTTGGATGTCCCAGTGTAACCCAGACTCAATATGTTTATACAGTTTCTTCCTGGAGAATCTGTTTCTCCTACAATCTGTCTCAGGTGCACTATTTGCCTACAAATGTGGATGTCAGTTGAGATCTTTTCTTCTTCCTGTTCATTAATCAACAAAGTTCTACTGATTTTACTTCCTAAGTAGTTCTCCAATTTGTCTCCTTGTCTCCAACATATTATCATGACCAAGGACTTCATTATTTCTCACTTAAGACTTTTAAAATGACCTTCAACTAGTTTTCCTACTCCTTTTTGTCTTACATTTTACTGCCCAAATAATCTAGCTCAAGTTGTTCCCCTGCTCCACAAGCAATAGAGTAAAAGCCACGCCTCTCAGCCTGATCTCCCAGGACTCTCTCCCTTTGCCCATCACCAGCTTAGCTCCTGCCACTTCCCAACTTGTACATTTCATGGTTCTCACAAGTCTAGATTGCTGGCAGGTCTCATATATGTCATGCTGTTTTCCCCATTTCTGTTCCCTTTGTATCCTTTTAATCTTTGTTTCTGCTGTTCCCAGAATTTGAAATGCCTTTCTTCAATTCCTTTGTAGAGAACATATCTTCTCATTGTAAAACACCAAACTCCTCCAAGAATTCATTCTTGATTAGTCCTTAAAATGTTGGGCTTCAGCACATTGAAAATATCTTATTATAGGCTCATCTCCCCAACTAGGTTACCAGGACATTTGTGACCAGGCATTATGCCTTATTTGTTTTTATATCCCCACTTCTCAGGTGCCCAAGAAATGTTTGTTGAACAGAATCAAACTGCAATGTCTTCTGTGTGCCAAATGTCATTCTGACTCTTCTGTATGGAACATAGAGAACACAAGCTTTGTAAAAATATTACGTTATTATAGATAGCCCACTTCTGTCTTCAAGTGGCAGGGAGAAGGAGTTTCTGTTTTCTTTTACCAATTTGTCCATTAAATTTCACACAAGTCTTTTAGAGACTATGTATTTGCCAAAGAAATATAAGTAAGGAAAACATCACCTGCAGCAAAAGTCTTCCCTACAACCTGCAAAGATAAAGCCAGTGGTTTCACAACATTCTTATTCCGGGTCAGGTCCTGAGCTCCACTTAAATTGATTGCAGAATTAGCTGGACTGAGAACCGGCGAATCTTTAAAATGAAAGAGGTTGTTTAAATTAGCAACCATTTATAAGTGCAGGAATGATGTTACATCAGTAAGGATGAATTGAGAAGTAGCAGACTATAGGATTTCAGATCTTTCCTTGAACTATTCTGACATTTTTAGAGAAATCAGTTTCTCTGTATTCAAGCTTAGTTTTTATTTAATAAACACTTACTAGAAGTTGCTATGAGCTAGGCACTATTCTGAGTACTCCAAGTATATCAATTCACTCAATTCCTGTAACAACTTTGTGAGTTGGTTAACATCAGAAAGTTGCCAGAAACTGAAGACAGCCCAAGTTTTGCACAACTTAACAGAGTATTATTACCTTAGGTAGTAGAAGTCACTAACTCGGTCAAGGTCAGATGATCTGACATCAGGTTATCATCACCCTCCATATCAAAACTACTTCCAGGGGCTGGAGCAGTGGCTTGGCAGTTACAGTGCTTGCCCAGCATGCGCAAGAACGTGGGTTCAAACCCCAACACCATGTACATAATGAAGTGTTGGAGCAACAAAGGCCACGTGAAAAACTAAATAAAATCGATTCTTTCTGTCTCTCAAAAAAAAAAAAAAAACTACCTCATAGTTCCCTCAAAACCATATTTTAATGAGATATATTTATCTCTATCCAGAGAAGTATTTTTTTTTTAAGTGAGCGGGACAGTGAGAGAGAGAGACAGAAAATCAGTTTTATTTAGTTTTTCATCTGGTTCTCGTTGCTCTGACACTTCATTGTATATGTGGTGCTGGGGTTTGAATCCATGTCCTTGCACATGCCAGGCAAGTGCCATAACTGCTCAGCCACCACTCCAGACCCAGAGGAGTTTTTAATTTGAAAAGTTTCACAGAAATTAACTCATTGGAATCCAGGAGAAAATATTTTTTCTCTGAAGGAAAGTTGCTTTAGTTTTTTGAATAAACTGAAATTAATTTATTGCAATACTAAGTATACCCAAAAGAAAGTTTCTATTTAGATTCAGAAAATAATTGAGCACAGAAAAACCACATGCTATTTAGGAGACAGGCTATGAGAGTGATTAAAGACTCAAGCCAACTGAATTTTTCCTTAATAAGCAAAGACAAGTCCTTGACTTTACTCTGACAGAAGAGCTACATCAGTTAGCACAGAAAAATGGATTAAACACTCTGAAAGTCTGATAAACAAAGTGCTGAAAGAACAGGGTACCGATGGTGCTACATTAGAAATGATCTAAAAAGTTATTATTATTATTATTATTATTATTAGTAGTAGTAGTAGTAGTAGCAGTAGTAGTAGTAGTAGTAGGGATTGAACCAAGGGACCCTCTACTACTGAGCTACATCCCTAGTCCTTTATTTTCAATTTTGGGTCTTGCTGAGTTGCTAAGGCAGGCCTTGAACTTGTAATTCTCCTCCCTCAGACTCCTGAGTCATTGGGATTACAGGTGTGCCCCACCACACCTGGCTAAAAAAATATTTTTATACAACATTCCTTATTCATCTTTTCAGAAGAACTCAAAAGAATGAAATGGTCTCTTGTTAGCTCAAAAGAGCCTCTCTGAGGGCCCAACCAAATAGTAGAGAGAGATTTTAAGGTCCACTGGAGGAACAGGGGCTAGCAAGTACACCTACAACATTATAATATAGCAGAAGGCTGAACATGGCCCCAGTTTTTCACATCATAACAGAGAGGCTTAAAGTTTGCTATGCTATTACAGAGTTGGTCAACATGTTTCAGGCCATAATTGTGTTTTTTGGAACAAGACCTGTAGTTTATTATACTAGTTTGTACTTACAACTTTAATGCAATACTAACTAATATTCCAGGTAAACATATAGGTAAAATCTAGTTTAAAAACTGTGGAGGGCAGTGCTATGGTTTGGATATGAGATATTTCAATGAAGGAATATTTGGAGGAAAATGATTAGATCGTGACAGCTCTAAACCAATCAGTGGATGAATCCATAGAAGTATTAAAAATCTGAATGGATTACTAGTTGGTAATTCTAGGCAGGTAGGGAGAGGCTGGAGGAAGTAGATCACTGGGGACGTAGCCTTGGGAATGATATTTTGTCCCTGGCTCCCCTTCTCATTTATATATATAAATTAATATGCATATATTTATTTATTTCCTGGCTGCCATGAGCTGAGCATGTTTTGCCTCCCTCAGGTACAGAACAATGGAATGAGTTAGCCAACCAGGGATATAACCTCTGAAACTACAAGCCCAAAATAAACTTTTCTTCTTCTAAGTTGTTATTGTTAGGGTTTTGGTCACAGAGATGAAAAGATGACTAACACAGTGGCATTTAACTTTATTTTTTCAAACCAATAAATTCAAATAAGCACAGATAATTTTTTAAAAAAATAGTGAAAAGATATAAGAGCAATGTGCAGAAATAAATCTTCATGTATATAAGCAACAACCAATAGTTAGATAAAATGCCTAGGAATGTTTAATGAGAAATGTATATGAGTGTGTAAAGAAAACTTTATACTGTTTCTAACTATAACATCTGGAATTTGTTTTAAAATGTTGAGGTAGCTGGGCACAGTATTGCATGCCTGTAATCCCAGCAGCTCAGGGGGTTGAGGCAGGAGGATCACAAATTCAAACCCAGTCTCAGCACTTAGCAAGGCCCTAGGCAAGTTAGTGAGAACGTCTCAAAATAAAAAATAAAAATTAAAAAAAGGGCTGGAGTATGGCTCAGTTATTTTTTTTTTTATTCGCTAGACATGGTCTTACAATTAGGAGGGGTTCATCATCAAACAATCAAGAACAGCAGTGTAATGACAGAACAAGCCAATACTAGTGCCAGACCATGGTTTCCCCCCTTTGGGTTCCCCATGGTTCCATGTTTCACTTTACTTAAGCCCCAAGTTAACTGGACTTCTCGTGTAAGTTGGAGGTTCCCCTCAGATTAGATTCCCCCATACTACCTTCCTCTGGTCATCTTGATGTCCTTCCTATTCCCTGCCCCCCTCCTTACCCCCCTCCCTACGCCCCCCAGGAATCTTAGCACAGTTCCCCATGATCATGTAAGAATTCACACATGTTGAGTTAATTGTTAGGTTAGCCATCTAACAATCTGTTTCTGCTTACATTCTAGCTTCCACAAATGAGAGAAAACACTCGGCCCTTGAGTCTCAGAGTTTGGGATACATAGCAAAATTTTTTCCATCTCCATCCATTTGGCTGCAAATGCCATAAATATCATTTTCTCTCATATGGCTCAGTTATTAAGCACCCTTTTCCAGGTACCAAAAAACAAAGTAAATAAAATTAAATATTGAGGGAATAAGTAAGTTTAAAAAATAATTGCCATGCATTGATAAATTTTTTTTGTTAGTTTTTGGTAGTGGGGATTGATCTCAGATGTGCTACATCCCCACCATTTTAATTTTTGGTTTTGAGACCAGGTCTCCCTAAGTTGCCAAGGTTGGCCTTGAACTTGTGATACTCCTGCCTTAGCCTCTGTGCCTGGATGCCATGCAGAATATTTTAATTTGGGGTAGCTGAATTTATTAATCTATTTTATATGGCTTCTGCATTTTGAGCAATAATTTGGCCTTTTCTATATTAAGTGACAGTTCTCCCATAATTACTCCTTTTTATTCTTATATTTTCAGTTTTAAAGTTTATGTCTTTGATCCATTTGATTCTCTTTGATACTTGGTGTAGGATCTATGTGCAATCTTTTTTCCTATATATCCAAGTGTCTCAACACAATTTATTAAATGGTTCATTTTCATTGCTGATTTGAGCTTCTACCTTTATCTTACACCAAATTCTTTTTTATTTTATTTATTTTTTTTATTTTTGAACAACCATACAAGTTTTTAACAAAATAATATAAAATGTGTATATATTCTGGATATTGCAATTACCCCAAGGAGTGCCCCCCCCAATTACCCTCCCTTATCCCGCCCTTCCCCTTCCCACAATATCTCTAAAAAAAGTATTAGGTTGTAAAACATTACATCTTATCTGGATTTAACACATGCTAATAGACCAACTTTCTCACTGTCCAGGGTCTAGTCCCCACCTCCACAGATGAGTGGAGACAATCAACTCTTAGTTCTCTGGGTTAAGCTGATTTTACTCAGCATGATCTCTTCCATAGCCATCCATTTACCTTCAAAGGCTGCAATATCATTGTTTCTAATTGCTGTGTAATATTCCATGGTATCCAAATTCTTATGTATATTTGTTTCTATTTCTTACTCTCTTTTTTGTTTCATTATTTTGTTTGTGTACTAATGCACCAAGACCATAAATTTTATTCACTGAGATTTTCTAACACATCATCATACTGGCCTCCTCTCTTTCTCCTATTTTTCAGAATGTTTCATCATTCTTGTCTGTTAATTTTTTTGTATCAACATTGTATGTTTACCTGGTTAAAACATTTTAATAATTCTAATAATATTTAAACCTATTGATATTTTCCTGGGGTCACATTAGATATATAAATCACCTTAAGTTGATTGGCGTTAAAGACAATTTTTTTCTGAGATTAATCTGGCCAAAAAGTCTAAAAAATAGACTTTATTGTGACTTGTATTGGTAATTATTGAATTCGTGTGACAGATCCATGATGATGACTTACTATATTATTCTATTCTTATACACAGTATTTTAAAAATTCATATCAAAGATATTTTAAAATTAAAAAATAATTATTAAATAGATGTGAATAAATATGAAGACGTAACGTGTTTCTGAGCAGGAATACTTAGTATCAAAAAGATGCCAATCAACTTAAAGCAGGAAGTTCATAAGTTCAAGGCCAGCCTCAGGAACTTAGCAAGGCCTTGTCTCAAAATAAAAAATAAAAAGAACTGAGATTGTGGCTCAATGGTTTCAAACCCCAGCACCAAAAAACAAAATTTATTTTTGTATGGAAAAACACATGATGACCAGGCAAACAGTAGCCAAAGAGCTCAAGTGTGGCCACATTAATTTCAGAAAAATAAACTTTAAGCAAAAACTATACTGGAGAGAAAGAAAAACCTTTTATAATGACAAAAGAGTCAATCTATAAGGAAGACATAATTATAAAAATATATGAGGGGCTAGAGGGGTGGCTTGGTGGTTATGGCGCTTGCCCAGCATGCGCGAGCACCACAAACACAACTAAGTGTCAGAGCAATGAAGGCCATGTTAAAAAATAAATAATAATAAAAATGGATTCTCTCTGTCTCTCTCACTGTCCTTCTCCCTTAAAAACAAACACACAAAAACCCGTATTGAACTGAATTAACAGAGTCCTAAATACATGAGCAAAAATTTACAGAGTTAGAGGGAAAATAGCTATTTAATAATAAAAATGTTTGGAGATCTCAACACCCTGCTTTCAATAACTGACAGAACAATTGGGGGAAATAAGCAAATAGAAGATAACATGGTAAACAACTGGACCTAATTGACATCAATAGAACATTCCTCCAACAAAAGCAAAATACATAAAAATATATATATATTTTTCCCTGTGTACAGGGACTTTTTGCCAGGATAGACTGTATGCTAGCCATAAAATAAGTCTCAACTTCAAGGAATTAAAATCACATGAAATGCATTTTCTGACTATAACAGACTCCAATGACTAATCAACAACAAGAAAATTTGAAAAACTTACAAATGTGTAGAAATTAAATGAGACACTCCTAAATAATCAACACATTAAAGAAATGACAAGGGAAATTAGGTATATTTTATGATAAATGAAAATGAAACACAACCTTCAAGAAGTTGATGGCATGCCACTTAAGGAGGACACTTGTCCTTAAGTACCTATGGGAGATTGGTTCCAGGATGTTTGTGGATACCAAAATCAGCAGTTGCTCATTTCCTTTATATAAAATGGTGTAGTATTTGCATATAACTTTCACAATCCTCCTGTATAATTTCCATCATCTCTATAGTACTTATAATGCCTAATATGGTGTAAATATTTGTTATACTATATTGTTTAGAGAAAAGTGACAAGAAAAAAGTCTAAACAAGTTCAATACAAATACAATTACTTTTCAAATATTTTTCATCCCCATTTGAATCTGTGGATGCAGAACATGCAGATGTGGAATTTCTGGACACAGACATACAATTGTACTTAGAGGGAAATGTATAGCTGTAAATGCCTATATTAAAAAAATAAAAAAGATCTCAAATAGATGACCTGAAGAAATAGAAAAAGAAGAGTGAATTAAACTCAAAGAAAGCAAAACAGAAATAATACATACTGGAGTAAAAATGAATGAAGTAAGAAACAGAGAAATAATACCGAAAAATCAACAAACCTAAAATTTGTTCTTTCAGTGGTAGCTACAGTGATCAAGAAAAAAACAGAAGATGCAAATTACTAAAATCAAGAATGAAAGAAGTGGCATCACTAGCAATCTTAAAGGAAAAAAAAGATTATAAGTAAGTGCTATGAACAACTGTATGCCATTATTATGGACTAAATTGTACCTCTTCCAAATTCTTATGTTGAGACCCTAACACACAGAACTTTAGAATGTGACTAGATCTGTAAATAGGTCCTTTAAAGAGGTTATTAAGGTTAAATTAGGTCATAGGGTAGGGCTCTAATCCAATATACTGATATCTCTTTTTTTTTTTAAAGAGAGAAGGACTGAGAGAGAGAGAGAGAGAGAGACAGACAGAATCAATTTTTATTGAGTTTTTCACATGGCTTTCGTTGCTCTGACACTTAGTTGTGTACGTGTGTGCTGGGGTTTGAACCTGTGTACTTGCACATGCTGGGCAAGCACTATAACTGCTGAGCCACCACTCCAGCCCCTACTGATATCTTTTTTCAAGAAGAGAAACAGACACCAAAAATGCCCATGAGCAGAAGAAAGGCCACATGAGGACACAGCAAAAAGGAAGCCATGTGCACAGATCAAGAATATAAACAACAAAGGGCTCATCGGTTGTGGCGCTTGCCTGGCATGCGCAAATACACAAGTTCAAAACCCCAGCACCGACGTATACAACTAAGCGTCAGAGCAAGGAAAGTCATGTGAAAAACTAAATAAAAAATTGATTCTCTCTCTCTCTCCCTGTCCTTCTCTCTCTTAAAAAAAGAAAAAATACAAACAACAACAAATGCTGGAGAGGGCGTGGGGAAAAATGAACCCTCATACACTGTTAGTGGGAGTGCAAACTAGTATAACCACTCTGGAAGGCAATATATATGGAGACTCCTCAAAAAATTAGAGATGGAACTACCATATGACCCAGATGTCCCACTCCTGGGACAGAAGATATATATTATGCAAACTACAGCAATACAGCTACATCAATGTTTATAGCAGCACAATTCACAATAGCTAAATTATGGAATCAACCCAGATGCCCATCATTGGTTGAAAGGATCAAGAACCTGTGAGACTATATATATATATATATATATATAAATTCTACTCAGCTATTTTTAAAAAATTGAAATCATGGCCTTGCTGGTAAATGGATGGAGATGGAGAAAATCATGCTGAGTGAAATGCTGAATCCAGAAATTCAAGGGCCAAATGTTTCCTCTCATATGTGGAAGCTAGAATACAATATAGGAAAGAGTGAGAGAACAGTAAGTTTAGACAATGAGTCATCAAACACAGATTACAAATCGAATTGGGGGCAACCTCACAATTTAGGGGCTGAGGGGATGGAGAAAGGTAGGGGATGAGGGTAAAGGGAGGATGTATGATGTATGCACGTATGGAAGGGTAAAAACAAACCCTTTCAATATGGAAAACTATAATGAAAAATAAAATCTCGCTTAAAATAAAAAACAAAAGTGCTTAAAGTGATTGCCTGCCATACTGGAGGACCTGGGTTTGAACCCCAGCACCACATATACAGCTAGGTATCAGAGAAATAAAAACCAGATGAATAATTCTCTCTTTCTCTAAAAAATAAAATAAAATAAAAAGATAAAAAGAAGGCAGCCATCTGCAAGCTAAGGGAAAAGGTCTCAGAAGAAACCCACTCTGCCAGAACTTCTGTTTTGGACTTTCAATCTCTAGGACTATGAGAAAAGAAATTTGTGTCAGTGTCATTTTATGGTAGCCCTAGCAAATTAACATAATCATCAAATTAGATAACTTAATTAGATTAGAAATAGATAAATTTCTAGGATAGAAATCATCAAAATTGATTCATGAAGAGAAAAAATCTGGATATACTTATAACAAGTAAAGAGACTTAATTGGCTAAAAGAGAAAAACAATATCTTACAACTATCCACAAAGAAAAACTCAGGCTTAAGGATTTCATTAATTAACTCTATTAACACTTACAGAAATAATATCACTCATTCACAAACTTTCAAAAAATAGGAGAGAAGGGAACATTTCCCATTTCATCTTACATGGCCACTATTATCCTCATATCAAAATCAGACAAAGATTCAAAAGAAGAGTAAGCTACAGAGCATAGTTTATGAAACTTATGAATACAAACATAAAAATGCTTACAAAATAACTGGCAAATTGAATCTAACAGCACATAAAAGGAATTATATACCACAACCAAGTGAGATTTATAGCAGGAATGCAAGGTTAATTTAACATATAAAAATCTATTAGCATAACACATAATATTAATTGAATAAAGGACAAAAACCACATGATCATCTCAAAAGACAAAGAATTTGACAAAATTCAGCTCCCTTTCATGACAAAAACAGTCAACAAACTATGAACAGAATTGATGATCTTCAACTTGATAAAGGGCATCCATGAGAAAGCTACTGCTAACTAACATCATATTAAGTGGTAATAGACTGAATGCTTTCCCCCTGAGATCTAATTATGATTGGGACCAAGGATTTCATTCTTGCCACTTCAATTTAATAGGAGGTTCTCTCTAGGGTGATTAGGAAGGAAAATAAAATACATGTGTCCAGGTTGGTAGGAAGAAGTAAAACAATATCCATTTAAAGTTGATATGGTCCTGTACAGGAAATCCTAAGGATTTCACTATAAAACTACTAGTTCTAACAAATGAATTCATTAAGGTTCCAGGATATATGATCAATATTCAAAAATCAATGGGTTGAGGGGGGTAGCTCATTAGCAGAGAGCTTGCCTAGCATGTGTGAGGCCATATGTTTGGTCCCCAGAACCAAAAAATAAAAATAAAATTGAATTTTTATATATTTGCAATAAACAATCCAAAAATAAACATAGAAAAAACTTAAATTTATAATACAATCAGAAATTGTAATTAGGAATAAACTGAACAGAAGAAGTAGAAAACTTTTCCAGGTATGATATAACATATACCTGCAATTCCCGCTATTCAGAAGGCTGAGGCGAGGCAGGAAGACCACAAGGTTGAGGACAGCCTGGTCAACTTAGTGAGAACTTAGCAAGGCCTTGTCTCCAAATAAAAAATAAAAAGGGATGGAGAGGTAGCTCAGTGGTAGACCACTTGCTTAGCAAGCAAAAGATAGTAGGGTCAACTTCCACTACTGGAAAAGCAAAGGAAAACACTTAAACTATTAAAATCTACAAAACATTAAAGGAAGCCAAAGAAGATAACATTAATGTATAGATATCCTGAGTTGTGCAAAAGATTCAATACAAGCCTCATCAAAATTCCAGTCGGCTTCTTCCCAGAAACTAACAAGCCAATCTTAAAATTATATAGAAATGCAAGGGACTCAGAATAACCAAAACAATTTTGAAAAACAGAAGCACAGCCGTAGGACTTCAGTTTCCCTGTTTCAGAACTTTACACAAACGTTCTATAGTGTGGTAATGACAATAAAATTGAGAGTCCAGAAATAAACTCTATTTATGAGTAACTGAATTTTGACAAAAGCATGAGAAAATTCAATGGGTAGGAAAATAGCTTTTTTCACAAATGGTTTTGGGACAAGTGGATAGCCACATGCAAAAGAACGAAGTTAGACACCTTCCTCACACCACACACAAAATTTAACCTGAACTCTAATAGCTAAAATAATAATCTCTCATGAAAGAAATGCAGGAGTAATATTTATGACCTTGGATTAGGCAATGATTTCTCAGATGTGATTCTGAAACCATATGCAATTAAAGAAAATAAAAATGAACTGGACTTTGCCAAAATAGAAAAAACTTTGTGCTTCAACAGACACCATCAAAAGAGTGAAAGATAATCCACAGAATGGAAAAAATCTCTACAAATCATGTATTTGATAAAGGACATGTACCCAAAATATATAAAGAATTCTTCTAAATCTATAATGAAAAAAGGGCAGATGATTTATATAAATTCTTTTTAAAGAAATACACAAGTGGCTAATAAGCACATGAAAAGATGCTCAATGCCATTATACTGGAAGAATGTGAATCAAAATCACAGTTTGATACTACTTCACACCCACAGGATGGCTATAATCAGAGGAAGGTAACAAGTATTGACAAGGGTATGGAAAAACTGAAACCGTCACACATTGTTCATGGAAATATAAAATGATTCATCCACTTTGCAAACAGTTTCTCAGTTATACATAAAGGTACTACATGATCCAACAACCCTACTCCTGTATAAGAAGTAAAAATGCACATATACACATCTGTACACAAATATTCGTAAAAGCAGTTTTCTTCTTTTTATTATTATTTTGGGTGCTGGGGATTGAACCTCGGGCCTTGCACATACTAAACACATGCTCTATCATAGTCCATAGAGGTGTTTTGTTTTGTTTGTTTGTTTGTATCGGGGATCGAAGCCAGGGTGCTTTACTTTTGAGCTACATCCGCAGTCAGCCCTTTTTATTTTATTTTATTTTTACAATTTTGAGACAAGGTCTTGCTAAGTTGCCCAGGCTATCCTCCTGTTTCAGCCTCCCTGGGATCACAGGCATGCACAACTGCAATGGGCCAATAGCAAAATATATATATATATATATATATATATATATATATATATATATATTTTTTTTTTTTTATAAAGAGAGAGAGACAATGAGAGCGAGAGAGAGAGAGAAAGAATCAATTTTATTTAGTTTTTCACATGGCTTTCATTGCTCTGAGACTTTGTTGTGTACATGGTGCTGGGGTTTGAACTCGCATACTCGTGCATGCCAGGCCATAATTGCTGAGCCACCGCTCCAGCCCCAATAGCAATATTTTTAATAGTTCCTAAACGGAAACAACCTAAATATCCACCAACTGATGAATGGATAAGCAAGCTGTAGCTTTTTACACACAATAAAAATAATCCATCAATGAAAGGGAAGAAGTGAATGAAGTACTGATATATGCTACAGTATAGAATAACCTTGAAATGTGCTTCTTCATGAAAGAAGCCAGACACAAAGAACATTCACGAGATGTATACATAATGTCCAGAACAGACAAATTTGTGTAGGTAGAAAATAGATATGTGATTGCCAGAGGCTGGGAAAAGGGGTAAAACAGGAGTGACTGCGAGCAAGTTCAAGGTTTCTTCTAAAAGTGATAAATATTCTGAAATGTATATTACAATTCTACAAATATTCTAAAAATGATTTCATTGAATACTTTCAATACATAGATTGTATGGTATAATAATTATATCTCAAAACTATTATATTGTGCAATCATCACTTGAAATACTGTATTTGTAATGAATATATATGGAATGTTTTCTTGTCATTATTCTCCAATCAATAAAGTATAACAACTGCTCATATAACATTAAAAATACTGTAAGTAAAATTATAAATCAGGGAAAATATTTGTAATTAATATCACAGATAATTATATGATGCACTTTCATCAACAGAAAGTAGTAAGAAAAATGACCTCTGTAGCTTGGTTGTCCTGAGTCATATTTCATAGTCCACTTTTGATATCAGATGGAGCTCCAGTGGACAGTTCTTCATGAGCTCTGAGTCCTATCTTAAGTTCACATCTAGTTTCTTTTAACTTTTTGTCTCAGGGCTTTCTTCAAGGCCACCATGCTCTCAGCCCTATGAATGGTCCAAAGTGAGGAAGTATTATGCTACTATGGGGCAATCCTCAATTAATATGGAACATGAAAATGAATGTCCCAGACTCCCATTCTTTAGAACGTAGTTCTGGAAGACATTCTGCATGCTTCTAGGAGGACTGATGGATGCAAGCCTTTCTGTTTACAGAAACTATACAGAAAACACATCCTCATGTTGGCTTACTCTGGCTTCCAGGGATCACATCCCAAGTCCTTCCCTTTGACTCTGATTCTGTCAGAATCCAAAGTATGATGATCAATAATTAAAAAACTAAAGTTTTCCCTTTAGTTTATAAACTTAAGAGTTCACAGAAAAGAAAACGCAAATAGCTTTTAAACAAATGCTAAGATGCTCAATGTCAATGATATGGGAAATACAAATTAAAAGTACACTCAGATATCATTTTCATCCATCAGATTTATAAAAATCCAAAAGTTCAACAATAAAGTTAGTGAGCATCTGTGAAAATTACATGTTGTCATACATATACTAGTCTGACCTCCACAGACAGTAATTTGACAGACTCTGTGGAAATTAAAAATGAGTCTATGGGTGCTGGAGCAGTGGCTCAGCGACTACAGCATTTGCCTTGCAAGCATGAGGACCTGGGTTCAAACCCCAGCACCATGTACACAAAGAAGTGTTGGAGCAATGAAAGCCACATAAAAAGCTAAATAAAGTTGATTCTCTCTCTTTCTCTCACTGTCCCTCTCTCTCTTTAAAAATAAAAGACCATATGTTTAACCCAGCAATTCCTGGATATTTATAGACATGTGAGAAATTATATATATTGAGGATATTCACTGCTGAGTTGTTTGGAAACAATATATATGCTTATCAATAGGAGATGGTTTAAACTAATTATGGCACATCTAGATGGCATAATAATATGCATAGCATTTAAAAAGTGAGAAAGCTCTCTACTGATGTGGAAAGATCTCTATGACATAGCAATATGAAAAAAAATGAGATACAGAACAGTGCATACAAAACACCACCTTTGGAATAACAAAGGTGTAAAAGTAAGAATCTGTATAAAAGGAGAATCTAGAAAAATACACAGGAAACTAATTATAGTGATTATCTATTTGGAGGGCATGTAAAAATGAGGTGGGACGGAAAAGAAGCTTTTCTTTATATACACAAATACATTATATATGTATAAACACATGCACACAGGTATTTTTGAAAAATATAAATATTTCAAAATGGAGCAATAAATGATTGCTTCAAAAAGAAGGATAGAAAGTGGTTACATAGATTGACATCTGTTATCAGAATTATTTTTAAATATATAAACATTTACTTCTGTATTAAATTATTGAAAAGGTAATTCCATTCCATAGGAACTGCTTCTACAAAGAGCTAATTCCCCAAATTCAAGAGACATGTTTCAGCCTCTATCATAGTGAATTCCTATTTATTTATTCAATAATTTTTTGAACACTTACTGTGTGTCAAGAATCTTGCTTAAAAAAAGGAATCTTGCTAAGATCTATGGGTAAAAGGGTAAATAAACACTGTTCTTGTGTATCTTTTTCTCTGTCTACTGGAGTTTTGTGTTTTCCTATCCTTGTACCTATCTTATGACTCAGACTCCATGGTTTCATTTTTGAAAATGTTTTCATTTATATTGTTTGTCCTACTTCATTTCATTGATATAAAATATAGAACTATAAATTATAGAAAAAATCAGAAAGCACAGAGAAGCATTAGATAAGGTCAGAATGAACTTTCTAAAATGTAAGTCCTTGTGTGTTATTTCCTAACTTTTAACCACCTTGAATGCTTCTGTTCTTGAATTTATTGCATATGGTTTCATTTGATTAGCATTTAACACCAGTGGTTTTGGTTATTGGGGAGCAGCACTAAGTGCTCAAGATGTGATTTCCTGTAATTTTGCTCAGAAATGAACTTGAACCTTGGGGCTGTGAGACTGCTGTGTGGAACCTAGAAGCTGACTGCTCAGTATCTCTCTCTCCAAGGTCTCATTCTCTAGTGATTTCACATCCATTTAAGTGGGAAGCTGTAAGCAATGGAGGATTCACAAACTCAGAAAATTCCTTGAGCAAGTCACAACTCTGCTCTCTATGTTGTAGTGGTTGGATAACTTCTTGTTTTTCCCACTAGATCATGAGCTCCTTGAGGGCATTTCCGGCTCCCAATACAAACTGTTACATGGTGCTAAAGAAATAAAATGGAAAAAATACCAAAATAATCGCCTTATCTTTTTTATGCAATAGTTCAATAACTTACTGTTAGTCCACAATTACTGGGGGGAAACCTTTCTAAATAAAAGAAGCCTACTAAGTAGAAAAGAGTTTGGATCCTGACTTTCCCACCACTAGCTTTTTAAAAAAAAATTGCCAGATACTAACCCTATTTAGACTTTGTTTAAGAGCCATTACCACTGAGCCACCACTCCAACCCCCACCTTATTTATTTTTTTTATATTATGTCAAAAGAAAATATGGAGGGAGGCTGGAGCGGTGGCTCAGTGGTTTTTGTGCTTGCCTTGTGTGCACAGGGATGCGAGTTCAAACCCCAGCACCACGTACACAACAAAGTGTCATAGCAATGAAAGACAAATGAAAAACTAAATAAAAGTGACACACTCTCTCTCTCACTCTCTCTCTCTCTCTCTCTCTCTCTGTCTCTCTCTCACTGTCCCTCTCTCTCTTAAAAAAAAAAAAGATAATATGGAGGGCCTGGGGCGGAGGCTCAGAGGTTACGGTACAGTGCTTACCTGGCACGCCCGAGGATGCAGGTTTGAACCCCAGCAACACATACACAGCAAAGTGTCGGTGCAACAAAAGCCACATGAAAAGCAAAATAAGATTAACTCTCTCATTCTCTCTCAAAGTCCCCTTTCTCTTTTTTTAAAAAAATAAGGTTTAATGTTACTTTTATACGTAACAAAATTGTTTCCTATGTAGCTGCACAGTGTTTAAAATTATCTTTTTTAGCATCTTCATCATGTGTGCATGCCATGATTTACTCAATTCTTCCTATACTAAGGTTTCTTCTCCTTTTTAGTTCATGTAAAGGGAATCGCACTGAATATGTTAACTCTCCTCTTGGGTTATGTTATTGGCTAAGCTCTCCAAAGTGAGATTACCAGACCAAAGAGTATAAATATCCTTAATGTTCTTGTTACATATTGCCAGACTGCTTTCTTAAAAGGTCATATCGCTATTCACCTTCACCAGCCTGGCTGACAGTGTCACTATCCTTGCCATCACTTTAAGCGTTTTGGCTAATGTAGTAGGTGAAAATGACCTCCTACTATTATGACTTACAATTTCATTTTCAGGGAAAGTCTTCCTTTGCTTGCTAAATATTTGCTGCCCCCTCCTCCCCCTGCAGAAGTCTCCCAAGTACATTCATGGCTCTCAGCCTCCCCTCTTGTCTCAGAGGGAAGCAGTAATTGATTTTCTTCTTTTTCCCTACCATCTATCTATTCCTTCAACAACTATTTATTGAGCCTCTTCAATGTGCCAGGTATGACACTAGATTCTGGGGATATAAAATGGAGAAATATGACAATGATAAAATACCTGCCCGCAAGAAGTTCACAGCATAAAGGGAAAGTTGACGTTTTCAATATTTAGCAGTGGGAAAATTTGCCAGCCAAAATTTTCTCACATTTTGAAAAACAAGACTGTTTTTGGTAAAGCATTAACTGAATGTTTATGAGAAACTAAGTTTGAAAAAACCTGCTAGAGCAACTTTTGACTACCTTGGTCTCAGGGCTGCACCTAAAGGAGGAAGTAAGTTTAGCATTTAGAGGAGAATAAATCTAAAGAGAGCAGAGATGGGGCTGGAGTGGTGGGTGACTCAGCAGTAGCACTTGCACAAGGACTTGGGTTCAAACCTCAGCACCACATACACAACTAAGAGTAGGGAAAAAACAAAAAACAAATGAAAAAATAATAAAATCGATTCTCTCTCTCTTAAAAAAAGGAAAAAGAGAACAGAGCTGGATACAGCTACATTGCTTTCTAAATAGCTGTCACTAGGGACAGAGGAGGTTTATAGGGAGAGGGATGGAAATAGTGGTAAGGTTGCATGAGCAAGGCAGGCCTGGGTTGGACACAGCACATCATGCAATACTTTGGATATTGAATGCTTGGAAGCTAAGAGGTGGCAGGGAGGGAAATGTTGGGCACTTTGAGTGTCACTTAGGGTTGTTACTGACCCTTCCTGTCTTAGACAACAAAGTTTGCTGTGAGACTCCACAACTGAATTATATTTTGACTGCAATGATCCCACTGTGGAGCTGCTTCCTGGCCACCATGAGGTGAGCAGCTTTGCTCCATTATGCATTTGCCACCACGATATTCTGCCTTGCCACAGGCCCAAGAGCAATACAGACAACTGACCATGAACTGAAACCATGAACTAAAATAAACCTTTTCTTTATAAAAGCTGATTATCTTAGATATTTGTTATAGTAATGGAAAACTAACACAAACAGCACCCAACTGAAGAAAAAAAAACCCCACTGCCAGGGACAGTAACAACCTCCTTTCTCCCCTTCCCCATCACATCTCCCTCCCTCTCCCCAGATGTTATCACTGCATTTTGTATGCATCCTAAAGCAGCTTAGTTACCTTTTATGAAAACTTTACCTTTTATGAATGCAACAGAAATGAAACAATATTAGAACGAGTCTTTTGTGAATGACTTTTTTGGCTCACCATCACATTTGTAAGATTTATCTATACTGCTGCACATAGGTATTTGTTTGTTTTCCTTGACATATGATATTTCATTAGACAAATATATTCAATTTTCTTCTCCATTCTACTGATGAACATTTGAATTATTTCTAGTTTGAGTCAACTGTGAAGAACACTGATATAGTCCTGAATGTATCTGTTGGTGCCCACGTACAAGGATGTCTTTAGGGAATGGAATAGCCAGACAGCAGATATGCACATTGTCTACTTTATTATGTGTTACAAAATAATTGTAAAGTGGTGCCATCAATTAACACTCCCAGCAGAAATGTATGTTAATTCTTGTTTCTTACTACTGTAATACTTCAAATTACTGCCAGCTTTATATGTGTATAACGGCATCTCATATTTTTAATGTAATTTCCCTAATTACCAAAGTGGGAAATAATTTTTTTGGTATACTTTTTGGCCATTTGGGTTTCCTCTTTTGTGAGGTGCATGCTGATACCTTTGTTCATTTTTTCTATTGATGTGTCTTTTTCTTATTCATTCATAGGCATTTTTAATATGTTCTTGATAATAGTCTTTTGTTAGTTGCATATATTACATGCATTATTTCCTAATTTATTTCTTATTTTTTAAATTCTTTCTATAATTCTTCATCTTCTAATAACTAGAAATTGTAATTTAGCACTTTCTGTCCCAAGCTAAAGATATTCTTCCTGACCCTGCCGTCATGAAGGTATTCTAAACATTTTTTTTTTTTTTGGTACTGGGGAATGAAACCAGGGGCACTTTACCACTGAATCACATGCCCAGTCCTTTTTATTCTTCATATTGAGACAGGATCTGGATAAGATGCTGAGGCTAGCCTTGAACTTGCCATCCTCCTGCCTCAACCTCCTGAGTTGTTGGGATTACAGGTATGCACCACCAGTGTCAGGCATCTTCTAAAATTTTGATAGTTTCCCTTTTCACATTTAGATCTTCTAGATACTTTGGATTGATTTTTGTGTACAGTATAAAATATGGGTTTAATTTCATTTTTTCCACATAGGATATTCAGTTTCAAAGCACTGTTTACTGAATGCTTCCACTGATTTCAAATCATATCTGCTAAGTCTAAAATATATATGTTATATGAATCTGTTTTGGGACTTTCTACTCTATTCTGCTGCTGTGTCTTCCTGTCCAACTCCACCTTGTCTTTATCAGTAAAGCTTTATGAGCCTAACATCTGGTAAGGCAAGTCCTCCCATTTGTTATTGTTCTTACCTCTCTAATACACAAGGCTAAAACAGTAAGGGGGTTACATTACTTTTAGCCTACAGTGAATCACTGAGAAAATCCCATCTCTGACTCCAAAACAGGGCTGACTTCATCAGGCAAAGAGCATGGGGTCCATGACACTTTAAAAAATTAAAAAAAAATGATAGGATAGAGAATCAGTTTTATTTATTTTTTCATTCCCCCCCACCACACTTAGTCGTGTTTGTGGTGCTGGAGTTTGAACCCGGGTCTTCACACATTACAGACAAGCACTCTACTACTAAGCCACTGTTCCAGCCCCTTAAATATTCTAATTTATTTTAAAATCAGAAGAAAAAAGTGAACAAAGTGTTTTGGTTTTGTGGTACTGAGGATTGAACTCATGCATACTAGGGAGGAGTCCCACCACTTTCCTAGTTACGACCCCAATCCTGAAGAAAATGTCTTAATATATAGTTTTAACAGATTCACCATTATGCCAACATAGGCATAAATCATAATTTTAAATATTGTTCTATGAAGAAATGCCCACATTGGCGAAGGTACCTGGAACTATCCCTCTCCCCCAAATATACCCACCATGATTCAATGGCCCTTCCTGGTACTTTTCTTTAAAGTTTTTCTATTAATTACATGGTCAGAGCTTAGGAAACTAATCCTTATCCTTTCCTATAAACTAGGGTACAAAAACATGTGTCCTGCTAATGGTAGATGACCATATAATCCTCATTTGGAAAAACAGTACATAATAGTAAGTTAATAATCTTCTGAAAAGGGGCTGGAGTAGTGGCTTAGTGGTT
This sequence comes from Aplodontia rufa, assembly GCA_004027875.1. Classification (NCBI taxonomy): domain Eukaryota; kingdom Metazoa; phylum Chordata; class Mammalia; order Rodentia; family Aplodontiidae; genus Aplodontia; species Aplodontia rufa. Next base: position 62,722 of record PVKS010005407.1, on the reverse strand, counting down.
ATGGTGCTTGCCTTGCATGCACAAGTCTGCAAGTTTGAAACCCAGCACCATGGACACAACAATGGTTTTGAGCAATGAAAGCCACATGAAAAACTAAATAAAAATTGATTCTTTCTTTAAAAAAATCTTCTGGGCTGGAGAGGTGGCTCAGAGGTTTCGGCGCTTTCCTGACAAGCACGAGGACCCGGGTTCAAACCCCAGCACCATGTACACAACTGAGTGTTGGAGCAACTGAGGCCATGTGAAAAACTAAAAAAGGTTGTTTCTCTCTTTCTCTGTCTCTCTCACTGTCCCTCTCTCTTTAGAAAAAAAAAATCTTCTAAAACTATGTACAAATTTAAATAATAATGAAATTAATATTTATTTCTAGGCATTTGCCAGGTACTAGGGGATACAGAGATAATAAAAATGAACATAAAGCTCCCAGCATATGAGTGACTACAGACGGCTAACAAATAATATTATAATGGGGATCAATGTCACACAAGTAGAAGTATGATAGCAAAGCTGTCAGTTCTCACAAAATTGCAAAGCAAGTATTATAAATTTCAGTTTTTACAAATGATGAAACAAAGGCACAGAACAATTAAGTGGCTTAACCTAAGTCTCAGCTAATAATGTCAGGGATAGCATTTTAATACCAGGACTCTGACTCCAAAACTTGGTCTGAGACAGTGCTCATTGCATAGAAAACACTCAATAAATTAGATGGTATTGAACAGAGGGAGAAAGAGTACTGCCCCAAAGGTAAGAGCAGCTTTTTACTCTATCTTTTATAGCTTTATTGAGGTATATTTTGCATCACATAAAATTTATCCATTTCAAGTGTACAACTCAATGGTTTTTAGTAATTCTGCCAATTGGTGGAACCATAACCATAAATCAGTTTAGAACATTTTAAGCCCCTAAGAAGAATGTTCATGCCCATTTTCAGTTCTTCATTCACACCTCCTGCTCCAGGCAAGCACTTATCTACTTCCTGTCTACAAATTTATATTTTTCATAATTCATATAAATAAAATCATATAATATGTGAACTCACTGGTTTCTTTCACTTAGCATAAAGTCTTTAAGATTCATCCATGATGCAGCATGTATCATTAGTTGGTTTTTTGTTATTGCTGAATGTTATTCCATTGTATGAACACACAACATTTTATCGACCCATTCCTGAGCTGATTGTGATTTAGGTTACTTCTGGGTTTTTACTATAATGAGTAATGCTGCTACAAATATTTGCATGCAAGTTTTTATGAGAACACAGGTTTTCTTTTCTCTTGGGTAGATAACCTGGGAGTAGAATTGCTGGATTTTATGTTTAACTTTTTGAGAAACTGTTAAGTTGTACATCAAGCAGTATATGAATGTTTCAGCTTCTTCACATACATAAACATTAGTTTCTGTCTTTTCTAATCATTCTAGTGGGTGTTAAATGGGATCTGATTATGTTTTTTATTATGATGTTGAACATATTTTAATGTAATTTTTAGATATTTGTATATATTCTTTGAAGAAATGTCTATTCCAGATCTTTTGCCTATTTTGAATGGATTCATTTTTTTTGTGTGTCGGGGGTGTACCAGGGATTGAACCCAGAGACACTTAACCACTAAGCCACATTTCCAGCCAACTTTTATTTTTTATTTTGAGACAGGGTCTCACTAAGTTGCTTAGGGCCTCACTAAATTGCTAAGGCTGGCTTTGAACTTGTGAACCTTCTTCCTCAGCCTCCCAAGCCAGTGGGATTGTGCGTATGCATTATCACACCTGGCCTTGACTGGATTCTTTGACATCTTATTATAAAATTGTAAATTTTTTTTTTGTAAATTGTAGTATTAAGGGTTTATTAGATTTGTGTTTTACCATTTTTTAATCTGGTTGTTTATCCTTTCTTTTTCTTAATGGTGTTTTGTGAAAAGTCTTGAATTTTGATGAGATTCATTCCATCCATTCTTCCATAAATAAATCCCTATATTTATAGTCAATTGATTTTTTAATTTAGTTTTCCACATGGCTTTTGTTGCTCTGACACTTAGGTGTGTATGTGGGTGCTAGGGTTTGAACCCGTGTACTTGCGCATGCCAGGCAAGCACTGTAACCACCGAGCCACTGATCTTGCCCCCAATTGATTTTTTTGATAAGTGCAATTCACTGACAAGAAGAAAGTCTGTTCAATAAATGGTCTGGGACAGTGGATAGTTACATGCAAAAGGTGAATTTAGGGCTGGAGAGGTAGCTCAGCAGTAGAGTGCTTGCCTGGCACGCGTGAGGAACTGGATTCCAACCTTAGCACCACACACACAACTAAGTATCAGAAAAACAAAACAAAACAAAAGATGAATTTATACTCTCACCTCACACCATACACAAAAATTAGCTCTAAATGGCTCACAGATTTAAGCTGCAAGAATAACAATAACAAAGTCTTTATAAGAAAACATGGAAAATTTCAAGATCTTTGGTTAGAAAAAATTTCTTTTTCATTTACTCTTGAATTCTTGTCCTGATTAAACACAACTTGTGTGTGTGTGAGTGTGAGTGTGTTTGTGATGTGTGCATATAATGTGAGTAGATAAAGACATAACCAACTTTGGTAAATATGATAAAATATTTCATTAGAATTGGTGAATAAAATTTGAATATCAAAGACATAAAAATGTAGAAAGAAAATATGCAAAGGATAAGTGGTAAGTGAGTCAGATGAATATCCAGAACTTGGAAAGTGATATTGAAGTCAAAGCTTTTTAAGTCATAAACTTATAACTCCTTCAAATATTCAGAATAGGAAACATTGATTACAGGCAGTCAATGATTGCAGATTGCAGATTAAGCTGAATGAGAATACAATCTCTGACAGAAAGGTGTATCTTAAATCAGTTAAGAAGATGCTTCATACCCTAACGTTTACAATGATATTGTAAAGAGGACATGAAATTCTTATATACTATTACATTCAATATGTGTCAAAAGAAATTACTGAAGCATCTTTTAACATAAATTCATCAACAAAAAAGCAGTTCTAGTAAATTCTATGGATGGCACCTAAATTAAGAATTCATGGTCAAATAACTTCTTATACCCCCACAAGGGACACAGGAATATTGGACTTATATACTAGGCCTCTTGTGTTCACTGTATGTCAGTCAGTGGTCTTTCCTTCCTTTTCCTGTGTCTCATTATGGCACCAGGAATTCCTTTGCTACAGCCTGAATGTTTGCAAAAGCTTGATTTCATCTTTAAAAATAAAGTTTATTTTTGAAAACTATTTCCTGGTATAAGTAAAATTATATTATTGGTTATTGATACTTTGATTTCTTTTCATTATTGTCAGGTACAAATTGTTATTTATACATCCTCTTAGGAAAGGTGACATCTTTCATTGTTCTTCAATCCCTCTCTGAGTAGATTTTAGATAATTGGAATCATTAGTCAGTTACTGGAACCCTATCTTATAGAATCTAATAAGGTTCTTAGAATATAATAAATACTTGGTATGTTTTTGCTAGAATGAAAAGTAAATACTAATTTTTAACACTATACTTTAAAAATTACAATTGATTAGCCCTAAGGTCTAATGGCAGATAACAAACCATGGAATCCATTAAATTACTAAAAAATGTTTAAGAAGAGACATATAGGTCTGTAATGTAATGAAGGCTAGTCTTTTAATGTCAAGAACCAAATACCAACTAAATGTCCTGGACAGTTTAAAAGTTGGATTTTGAAATTCAAGATGAGGACTTTGCTGAGTCCACCATATGCTACTGAGTCCACCACAGCAAGGAGCACCCCAAGTAAAGTCACCTTTATCATATTGTTGTTAACTATGTTAATAATCACTTCCACCCTGAAAAAAAATTCAAAAAAATTTGCCAACTCATCAGAAGCTCAAATAAATTTGAAAGAGGTAAGTTGAGTAGTGAATGAAAACAGACTTCTTTTTACTTGTTATGGTTGAGTGGACACTAGCTAAGTACTTATGCTATGAAATTTCATATTAAATGGGTAAATTGGTACTTCAAGTAAGCTGAAAATGTAATTCACAAACTCTTTTAAAATACTTTCCTTCTTGTCTAAGATAGAACTATGCTGACTCTGAGTAATTTTCTCAAATACTACCTGCAGTGATATTTTCAATTACAGCTCCAACAGCCTTCAGCCGCTTGGAGCCATGAAATCCCACCTGGAATCTTATCCTGACCTGAGGGCCTGAGCCAGTGTCTATACTAGAAGAATTTTTAAATGCCTTGAAATGTTGCTAATCTGCTCAGCATCAGATCAGCCATTCTGTTGATCCAGGCCTGATACTGTAACCTAGTTTCAGGCACTAAGATTTTATCTGGATATTTGTAATCTTGCCACTATCTTATACCACTGGAAACTAGATCCTGTATTCACCCATTATGATCTACTGTCCTACCTTAGGATCTTACTTTGTATCCCTGTTAGGACACTACTTCCTATAATGTTCTGTGGACTTGCACAGAGTCCTGCTGTGGGAGTTCAGTCTTTATGAGTATGTCCCCAGTAAACACCAGCTGATAGCTGTGAAGCTTGGATTTCCACCTATTACCTGCTATCAAACTCTCTTATCACATCATATGCTTGAGCTAAATTTTCTACCGATTGTCAGTTCCTTTCTCTATCCCCACCTAACACTGTTGGGCTGTTAGAATTTGAGTCAAGATCATCTACAGACTGACAAATCTCAATGCTGAGTTCTAATTCTTCTTTTTCTTTTTGCAGAATTGGTAATTGTACCCAGAGTTCTGTGCATGCTAGTCACACACTGCCACTGAGCTACATCCCCAGATTTTTTTTTTTCTTTGAGACAGGGTCTTTCTAAATTGCACAGCCTGGTCTTGAACTTGTGATCCTCCTGCCTCAGCCTCCCAAGTTGCTGGGATTACAGGCATGTATCACTATGCCCAGCTTGAGTTCTAATCTTATTAGAAACTTAAGTAATACCATTATCTAAAATTAACTCTATTCAAACCAGCCAGCAGTAAGTTTAAAGATGCTTCATTAAATATACATCTGCTGCTTCACGTACAAAAAAACACCCCCCCCAAAAAAGGACACCCCATACCTGTTTTGTATCCATTGGTTGTCCCATTTTCTGGGGTCACAGTTGATGATACTGAAGAGTGTGGTTTAACAGAATGGCAAGCAGCAGAGGATTGTCGGCTTCTACATTCTGGAATGGAGTAAAAATCAACATTATGCAAAGAGACCAATATTCTGTTTAAACAGGTGATGGGGACAAGCATCTATAAAATCTCTAAAATAAAATGCTCCTTCTTAAGTGGTAGCCACTTAATTAGCGATCCCAGTCCCTAATCCTGAGTTCAGCAGAGTAAGTATTCAGGCACATGAGCATGATTCTTCCTAGAGCCAGATGTCATGCTTGAAAGGCACAGAACAATCAAATCTTTGTTCCCTGTAGGTTAGTTCCCAGGGAAATATTCATAACTAACATCATGATACTAGTTTTTAGGGTAAAACAGAAGCTAAATTATCAATAATTTATTTTTTAAAACCCTAAACTTTTCAACCACCAGTTAATCTCCTGTCAAGGATTTATCTAATTTTAGTACAATAACCTAGAGTTTGTCTAGGCTATTTTCAGCCTTCTCTATTTAACCTTAATTTGTTCAAACACAAAAGCAAAGAAAAATTACATAGGTAAAAGAGAAAAAATTAGAAATCCTCAAATTTTTATTATTTTCAGTTCTTATTAAAAGGAATAGGTAGGCAATATTCAAAGTGATTATAGATGATGTAATACCAAGCTTCATGTTATCTGATATTTGTGGGATTCTGGTGTGATATTTTAACAGTACTCTGAACTGATTCAGGTAGATAGGGAATATTATCACACCATGTTGGACTGTAAATTCTAATCAAATTATACCCTATTTCTTTCAGAAAGTAGAATGTTAGAATGTGAAATAGGGAATGTTAGAATGTGTATGACAAAGTTATTTATACAGGCTCCTTTAGAGAGTTTCCAGTATATGTGATACATACAAGAGATGAAGACAATTTTTTCTGCCTGTCTTTCTTTGTTGTGTACTGGGGATGGAACCCAGGATGCTTAAAAACTTAGCCACACCCCGAGATCTTTTTATATTTTATTTGAGGCAGGATTTTGCTCCGCTGCTTAGGGCCTTGTTAAATTGCTGAGGTTGGCTTTGAACTTGCAATCCTCCTGCTGCAGCCTCATGATTACAGGCGTGCGCCTGGGATTATAGGCATGTGCCACCATGCCCAGATTAAGTTTTTCAAGCATCTATGCTGTGACCCTTGAGAAGAACTATTTATTTTGGCCTAAAACCTTATCTTCACATTATGTGTATCATATGCATACACATATATTGATGTGAACATATATATCTGTGGACATATACATACACAATTTCAATTCTAAAAGAGCAACTGTTATAAACATGAGGCTTCCTTAACAAACATCATTCTCAACTAGAAAGGTTAATTCTCACTGAGCACTAAATAAGAAGTTAAAGATGTTACATATGCAATTTTCTAAAGGAAAATTCTTTAGACTTTATTAGGATAAAGAGTTATCTCTCCTTCATCATGCTTATGATGCGGCAGTTGCCAGTTTTAAGTTCTGATAATATGTGGCTTATAACACTGCAAATTTCTAAGGAATTATATAACAGCACTACAAATGTAACCAAGAATAATTAAGGTGAAGGACTAAGAGGCAAATCTGCTGTTGTAATCTGGATTTATTATGCTATTGTTCGTGGTCAGGCAAAAGTCTTGTATGGGCAAGAAAGAGAAACACTACAGAGGAAAAAACCCTCAGCATCTAAAAGCTGCTTGACAGAGTAAGAATTAGATGCTGCACTGCATTAGAACAGTGAACAAAACTGTGGCAACCCCTATCACATGCACTTGGATATCCAGTTTCAATTGGATTCATTTCTACAGGTAAAGTCCTTCCTAATCTAAAAGAAACAAAACTTTGCCAACTTAATAGTTAGAATATTTTCCCAGGTATTATGAAGACCACATTGTTTATTCCAAGTATGCTTTAGTCAAATTAAAATAGAAAAAATGCAGATGGTTTAGAATTACCAAAGAATTTAAAGTTAAAAAGCCTCTGAAACTCTGAGGTCCTCTCAAAATTATAGGAGAGCAAGAAAGGGTCCATTCCCTTCCCTGAAAGTGACATCCCATTCCCAGAAAACAAATAAGATCCCCCTTCCTTCTCTTTTCCCTCCTGGAAGTTGAGTACCTTTCCAGCAGATAAGAGGTCCTTTTGACAGCACACCCTGGGATGTTCTGACTAGGTAGTACTTTAAGTGCTTCTGCTTCTTTGGCTGGGTGGTGAGCTTCAAGTTAATGTGGTTGGAAAATTCTGTGAAATACCGAAATCCTTTTTCTCCACAACCAATACAGTTTCCAGAGAACCCTGAAATGAGGAAATCCAATGTTACTGGTGGCATCATAAACTGATACAATACTTCTATGTATAAAAAACACAGAAATATTCACATTCACATTCTTTGACTCAATAAGGTCCCAATTTAAAGGAAATAATTCAAAGGGGAAAAAACAGGTACAAATTTTTTTTTAGCAGAGTTACTTTATAACAGTGGAAAACTGGAAATTATTTAAAAGCTGCTCTAAAAGGATAATGGTTGAGTACACAAAATGGATATTTATTAAGTGATAGAATTTCTGTAGTACACATAAGAAGAATAAAATTTTTTATCCCAGAGAGTCCATTATTTCTTTCCCAAGCAGTCCCTTCTAATGTTTTTATAAAATTATATCCTGAGTTGGGGCTATGTCAACCACATGCAAGCTAAGGTGTTGGAGAGAGGCAACAAAGAACTGTAAAGAGGAAGCTGGTGTGGGGAGAGGGGAGCAGAGCAAGGGCAGAGATGTGCAAACTGAGGGCATTGTCAACTTCATTTTCTATGAGATCTAGTTATACTTTCTGGCATAAGCTTCCAAAGATTTTAATTTCCATTTTTTTCAAACTCTCTATTTTCAAACTAGCTTATTATTCCTTTAGTTATAACATTTAAATGATTCCTCACTCAAACTAAGCAAACAAAATAAAACTTTCAGTGACCTGGTTGGAGCAGGGAATGTGGAAAGACAAAATGGAGCAGGCGGGGAGGGTGAAATCCATGCTTTGTTTTGTTGAAACATCACTTTTCAGTCCCCCTTTATACACAAAGGAGAAGGCAGGCAAGTAAGAGAGTGAGTTTCTTTGGTTGTGTCTGATGAGGACATAACATATTGTTGTCATGTAGGTTAACAGGACAAAAATGAAAATAAGGAAGGGCATTCCAAATTGTTAAAAGAAAATGTATCTGTATATAAATAACTAACTAAAATTAAACGCATTGGTGAAATGACACTCCTTTCAAACCCCTAAAATGATTTGTTATATAATTAACAAAGATAAGGAGTGAAAGGCCATAAGGATTAAATAAAATATCTATTAAAATATTAAATATTAAATATTTAAATATTAAATAAAATATTAAAATAATATTAAATAAAATATAAATAAAACATTGTGATGTCTCCATCTTAGAATGCTTGCAATCAATCAAAGCATTTATAAATGGATAGTCCAATTTATTATTATTCACTCAATAATTATTTACTGAGTACTGTCCTATATGCCAGGTATTTTGCTAATCACTAGAGGAAAAAAATGGTGAACAGGAGATAATCATAACCTCTGGTCAATTACATAGAATTAATAATTTATTACTGTCACTATATAGGATAATGAATGTCAATAGAGCTTTATAAATTACTTAAAGTATATTCAGAAATGGATTGTTTTGGGAAGTGTTTGGTCATTTCCCAATACTTTGGAGCTGTAGGCTAAAAAGAAAAAAGTTATCAATGGCCACCTAGTTCACCAAGTTTCTAACATCACCCATCCATTTGTCCATTCGCCTGTCTATCTATTCATTTGTCCATCTATCCATCCATCCAACAAATTCTCTACAATGTGCTAGACATTTTTTCAGGTACCAGGTTTTCAGCAAAGCACAATGTAAACAAAGCTCCCATTTTGTGGAGCTTACACTCTGATGTGATCACCATGTCTTGATGGGAAGGTACCTGATCTGTGGGCACATGTACCACACCCAAAACACAGTTGTTGTTGTTGTTGTTGTTGTTTAAAGCTGTAAGAACCTTTTAGTTGAAATAATTAAGGACAGTGCTAAAAGATGAGACCTATCTGGTAGGTCCAGATAATTAAAAAATGATTAGTGTGAGAATCAAAATGAATAAGCTACTGAAGGTTGAGTTTTGTCTATCTTTTCCTTTGTGAATATTCTCTGAGGTGAAAAGCAAAAATGTGGAGGGAAAAAAGCAATGCGGCTGGATAATCTGCAAGAGAACCTTCACATTAATGATGACAGTCAATGACATGGAAGATTCAGATTTCTACTAATAGTTCCTTTTTAGATACTCTGTGTGGTTTCAGCATCAGCCTTAGTTCAAGAGAGATTTTATCTGCTCCAAGTTCTTTATCATCAGTTAAAAAAAAAAATCTCTGCAGGGCACAGTGGCACATGCCTGTAATCCTAGCCACTCAGGAGGCTGAGGCAGGAGGATTACAAATTTCAGTCCAGACAAAGTAACTTAGTGAGACCCTGTCACTGGCTCAAACCCCAATTCCAGGGGTGGGGGGATCCCACCTCTAACAACTGAATTACCTTTCCATTTTTTCTGGCAATCAAGTCTTCCAACTGCATGTTAGATCTGGGGCATATGTACTACCAGCTGGATCAATGTATTTTAAGATAAAATCCCTCTGTATCTGTAGAATCTGCATAATTTGTATTAAAACTTAGAGAAATTGGTATTTGGATACACAGGGATCCTAGAATATCCAAATTTAAAAATTTTCCCTATTTTAACATGTACTAAAATCACCCATCATAACATAAGTAAGAAGTATTGAATGAATGTTTACTTTTGGAGAATACAGTACTGACGTAAAAATCTGAAAAATGTGCTAATCTAAAAAAACCCTTCTACCATACTGTTGTTGTACTATGCTTTCCCATGGAGAAGTGGCTGGTGAAAAATTATGTCCATTTACAAGGTTAGAGAAATTAAGAAAAGTTCCAAGTCTATAAAGATATTTTAAAAATGACAGCAGAACAATGACCATTTGAAGAATAATATGTGCTGGGCACTGTGCTGGATGGTTGCCTTATACATCATCTCATTTGATCTTTACAACACTACAAGGGTAGGCATTATTAGCCCCTTTATAAAAATGAGAAATCTGAGACTTCCTGCAGTAGTAGGAGGCAAATCTGGGATTTAAACTCAGTTCTAATTCCAAAGCCAACAGTCTTGGTCTCATCCTCCTGATTTTGCAGGATTATGAATGTATTATCCTGACAGTGTTTTCTGTTTTTTGGATCCTTTCCATGATGCTTTCCAAAAGGATTCTTCTACTCATGAAGAATCACTGAGAAAAAGGTATAGAGATTTTTCATTGTCTGTAGGCAGAACCACATCTGATCTGTTTCATTTGATGAAGCATGTTATTAAAATGCTAAAAATGTTTCTCAAAGTTGTTCTATATCAACAAGTAGTCCTAAGCTCTGTGAGGGAAAGGACTGTGCTTTATTAAGTTTATTATTACACCATAGTCTAGCATGACTTCTGTCATATGTTAAGTACATTTTGACTAAATATGGTTGAATGAACTAACAAACAAATGATTGCACCTTTTTTGCTAATTTAGTACAATGTATAAGCTTTGCTATTAGACTTCTATACTAAATCATTTACTCCATTTCACTAAGAGAAAAAGTGATCACATTCTTTTTGGAGAGCCTTAGGAATTGTGACAGTGATCACTTCTGCTGGACATGGTGGAGCATGTTTGTAATCCCAGCCACTTAGGAGGTCAAGGAGGAGGATCTCAAGTTATAAGCCAGCCTGGGCTACTTATGAGACCCTTGGCAACTTGGCAAGACCCTGTTTCAAAATAAAAAATATAAAAGGGCTGGGAATATAGCTCAACAGTAGAGCACCCCTGGGTTTAAACCCTTGTACTATGTCCCTCCAAAAGAAAGAGAAAAAAATTATCCTTTCTTTTCAGATGGCTCTGAACTGCAATTTAAGAAACCTTTATAAAACATATGCAGGGTCACTTTCTGACTCAAGATACTTCTTGATATATTCCCAGATGTTCTGATGACACTGCATAACAGGAAGAATGAATAGAACTAAACAGACCATATCACCACACAATCAATACAAAACTTGAATTCTTCGCCCTCCTCTCTATTCTTTCCTTTTACTGATATTTGTGCCTACACATGATTCCATTTAAATTAAAGAAATTTTGAGAAACAAAAACAACTTCAGATAAACATAGCAGCACAAAACAAAAATGTCTTATCTTTTCAATTATTAAAAATTAGTTTTAAAATCCACTTTTTGTTATTCTCTGCTGTGGAGATGCTCTACCATGAAAAACTCAGGAATATAAGCCATACTATACAGTAAAACAATTCTGAGATAAGGTTATACATTTCATATCATTTGTATCTCCCTAGGTATTTAGGTGAAATAATGCTAAATATAAAATGAGAATCACACCCATCAAGTAGAGGTAGAAATAATGGGTAGTTTAGAAAAACTACAAATGCCCTAAAAAGTAAATAACCCATAAATGAATAATTGAGAGTTGACATCAGGTTAAGATGGATGACTATATAAATTTCACTTTGTTTTATAAAATATTAACATTTTTGCAGTGTCAGGAATCAAACCCATGGTACTGCTCATGGTAGGCAAGCACTCTCCCACCTAGCTACACTCCCAGCCCTAAAAAATTAATTTTTGACAAATCAAGTTCTATATTTTAGCATTTGGTCAAAAAATCTATTATTTAAAAATTTTAAATGTAAACCAATTTTTGAAAAGTTACTAAAAAGGTTTCATACTTGAACTAAACAATATAAGTTCAATAACTTGTACTTTAACTCCCTTATTCTTGGAGAAATTTTACAGGCATGAATTACCTAAAAGTGCATTTTTTCCATGATCATCCGGTAGAAATCGCTTGTCTACAGCACAAACTAGGATGTGTTCAGGAAGATTGGGTGACTTGGCCCCTACCAGGAGGAATCCTGCCGGGATGTCAATTTGTTCCATGCACAGCGATACCAAACGCAAATCTTTCCCTGCTTGACAAAAACCTAAAAAAACAGTATAAAAAGGAAAAAAAAGGACACGGTGAAATCTTTGGAGGAATGTCATCTTATCACCTATTAGAAGAGTAGAGTTATCTGTAAGAATCATTATTAAGAACGAAAATTAAAATCTATATTGTCCTACCAGAAGACAGATCTATCACATGTGCCCCTCTGAATAGAGCTGAAAAGACATTAAAAGGGGATATTTCCACCTGGTTCAGCTAAAATACAACTCCATAATTTCTGGTCCAAAAGTAAGATAATGATAAATATACAGAAAATTTTGAAATGCACACGTAATTTTTATGTGCACATGATAGTTTTTACTTTCAATGCAAAGTCACTTTTCTAAATGGGATGATCATTGAACAGAAATGCTATCAATTTTATGGAAGAAGAGTTTGGTGATTCATAAACAAATGGGTCAGAAACATAACCAAAACTTGTTAAAGTCTTTTTACAACATGACATGACATGACAGAACTTTACATAATCATTTTTTTAAAGAGAGAAGGACAGTGAGAGAGAGAGAGAGAGAGAGAGAGAGAAACAATTTTTATTTAGTTTTTCATGTGATCTTCGTTGCTCCAAGACTTTGTGGTGTATGTGGTGCTGGGGTTTGAACTCGTGTACTTGTGGATGCAACAAGCGCAACAAACGCCATAACCGCCGAGCCACAGCTCCAGCCCTTATATAATCACTTTTATACCATAATGTATTATTAAGCTCGTCCTTTAGTTCATTATTTATTGTATATTTGCAACAGATGCTTCCTAGGCCTGGGGATATGGAATTGGACAAAATATATCTTCTTCTAAGTGCTTATACTGTAGTCAGTTAGAAGAATGCGTAAGGAATCAATAATCCTGAACATGATCTTATAGAAAACAGCTATTGTTCTGTGGCACATCTTCACGGAAATGATCCTGTCGGTACTCTAATCATGGGATTCTACTGGAGAGTTGTGATATTCCAGATTGACTTGGAGCTGACATCTGATTTAAGCTAGGCCACTTTAATGTTCTACTTTTCTGGCTACAGGCATTTGGTCCAGATGGGGGCACCTGACGTGAACCAGGCCAATCAAAGATTTTTCCCTAAAATTTCTGAACATGGAGCCAGGCAGAACATGGTTCAGTTTTCTCTGTGGCATCTGATCTGTTTCTTGAACTTAGAAGTCTATCTCCATAGACAGGGGGCTGGAAGAAGTAGGTCTAGCAGTTTTTGGATCCCTGAAGCTCAGCTAAATCTGCCTTTCATATGGTTTGGTCATGAAACCTTTTACTTTGGAATTCTTCCCATAATTTCTTGATTTTACCTATGCTAGTTTCAATTGGATTTCTGTCACTTGCAACAACAGACTGAAGAACATATATGATAAATGGTATTTCAGAGAGTTATAAAAGAATGGAGGATGCATACCTAACACCCCACACCCAAACCTGGGGAGAGCACCATCATCATTGCTCAGTGTCAAGTAGGGAAGAACCATGTTAGATTCTTCTTGCATCAATTCATATTATGATTTTAACAAATACTTAGATGGCATCATTAGTATATGAGAACTAAAAAAGAAAACCTTCAAAACATTGTATGAAGTTGTGGTACATATATATCTGTTCAATTGTTTGGATCATCAAATCTCAAAAATAGACATAATGGAATTGAAAAAAGCTAACAGAAGAAATACTATAATGATAAAGACAATGGAGTGTAATTATTTCAAGCTTTAACATTAATAGAAATCAATTTTTAGAGTTCATGATATAAGAAACCTGTTATCAAAAAGTTAAGGTTTTTTTTTTACCAATTCTAAATGAATCTGAATTTTATTATTCATAATATCATTTATATTTATTTGAAAAGTAGTCTCTTATACATGTGAGCCATATTATTTATTTGTTTTACAAACATTTCTTGGAGCCTATGGATACACAGAATGCCCTAAAAATTCTGTTTCTTGCATCCTCATTAAGGGACAGCACTCACAGGTTAAAACTTAGGAATTGATGATGAGGAGCAGGGTGACAGCTAAAATTTTTGTAGTACTTACCATAATCCAGGTACAGTGTAAACATCCTACAGATTATCTTATTTATTTTTCTTAACATCTCTAGGTAGGCATTTCTCCTCACAGATGGAGAAACTAAGTCTCCAAAATGGTTAGGGAACTAATACAGAGTTACATAATGAGTCCAGTAACATTCAGTGACTCAGGAAGTTTGTTATTGAAGAACAGATGACAAGCACACTATTCAATTTGATTGACATAAGAACAGCCAAGAACAGTTACAATTCAGTGCTAAAACTATCAGAGGTTGTAACAGATTTTTTTTCATCAAATAAAATACTAAATCTAGGAGGCATTTCAAAGTACTGGAAGAAGAATTAATTTTTATGACTAATTTGTAAATGAACAATAAACCTTGAAACACATTTCCCCTAAGAAGTAGAGCTTTTATTAAGAGAATGGCTTACTCCAAAAAGCAGAACATATAAAAATCTCTCTCCAAAAGATATAGATAAATCATTGGTGAGAACTTGGCTGCCTCTTATTAGGAAATGGGATGGTCAAGGAGCTGCCTGTCACTAAAAAGCAGTAAGACAATCTTTGCATAACTTTGACCCAAGCAATTTACAAAGAACAGACTAGATGGAAACCACAAATCTGCACCAATGTGAAAATCATTACAAGCTTTTCAGAACATCAGGGTTATATAGAATTTTAAGATTGTTTGGTACTGTATTTCTCAATAAGTAGTTATCATCACTTCCCAGGAAATAAAAAAAGTGTAACAAGATACTTGGGAATTGTAAATGAAACTTAAATACACATCATTATCAATTTCTAAAAACTAACTGATTATTCTAATGTACTAATTTTAAAACAATGTTCTGAGGATCTTTTATCCAACACATGTAGGGTTAATAGAAACTAATTGAATAAGCTCATAACTCATTCAGACACACTTCATATCATTGTGTGGTTTCAATTATTATACAATTTCAAATTGTTTTTTTATCTAAAGTTGTATGTAATTGATCCATCCTATAGGCATTTATTTATTTAGCAGTGCTAGCGATTGAACTCATGGCCTCAGGCAGGACAGGCCAATGCTGTGCCACTGAGTCACACTCCCACTCCATCAATTGTATGTATTGACATATTGCTTAATTTATATTCATAATGGGCTGTTGGTTAAGAATCTCCCTTAACATTGATTGTGTTAATGAACAAAACGGTGCAATTTTACAATATACCTAAATATGTTCATTGCTAAGTATGGAAGTTATATTTATTCCCCACTCTAGTCATCAAATTATAAGGTTATATAAAGTGCACCAATACATTTATAGGACACAAAAAACCTATTGTTAGATAAAAGTAAGAAATTTAGTGATTATGGACTAGTGTAGCTTTTTATAATGAGGGAAAACACTATTTCATTCAATAGAAAATTTCCTGCAAAACAGCAGTTTAAAACTTCCTCATTACATAGAGCAAAAATTGTAAAAATAAATCTGTACATTCTTTGAATCCTAAAAATGTAGAAATTCCAAAACTTTGGTGTTAAAAGTGGATTTCTACTTTTTTAAGATGCTGGAAAATATTTAAATACATCTGGCTCCCCTCAAAGACAACAAATCTTTTCTTATATATTCAATTTAAATTAAATAGTAATTATTGAATCACAAAAATTAGAGAATTTTTCCGTACAGCATGAATATAAGAGTATATTGGGCTGGAGCAGTGGCTCTGTGGGAGTGCTTGCCTGGCATGTGCAAGGACCTGGGTTTGAACCTGAGCACCACGTACACAACCAAAAGTTGGAAAAACAAAAACCAGATGAAAAAAAGATTGACTCTTTTAAAACAAAAGTATATTAATATGCTGATCTAAAATGAATACTTTCTACTTAAAATCAAGTCTTTATCACATGCTATGCAATGACAGAATTAGTTTTTAAATCCCCGTTGAGTTCAAAAGTTTCTACATTTCTAAAAGAGATTTGTGAGGCAAAGATTTGGTATCATTGATCTATTCTAATCTCTTTAATATGTAAATAAGGAAAGGGCTCAAAAAGGTTAGGCCTACAGTCAAATACCATAAATCAGAAACTGGAACCAGAACCCCTGTGTCTTAGCTCCAGATTAGATGCTCCTTGAACATAGGTCTCTGACTCATAATATTTTACCTGTCCCCACCTTGACTATTCCAGCTGGGTCCTATCACCATACTTTTCTGTGATCATTTGGGCTGATTCTGTGGGGGTATTTGATACACCAGCCCCTGCCAGCCGTGGGGCCATTGGCATCCACCTATCTCATACTTGCTGATGGGTACTTAAAATTGAAGGTTTTAGCCAGGCACAGTGGCACATACCTATAGTCCTAGCTACTTTAGAGGCTGAGACAGGAGGAGTTTGAGGCCAGCTTGGGCAATATAATGAGAACCCACTTTTAAAAAAAGCAAGTTTTTTGCAAGACACATAATCCATGCTTAGAGAGTGAAATTTCGGAAAAGATTTCTACTTCAAAAAAAAAAAGCAAGCTTTTTGCAAGACACATAATCCATGCTTAGAGAGTGAAATTTCGGATAAGATTTCTACTTTAAAAAAAAGGAAGTTTTTTGCAAGACACCTAATCAATCCATGCTTAGATGGTGAAATTTCTGGTAAGATTTCTCAAGCAATACATTGCAGCAAAAGAAGATTAAGGAGGGAAAGTACAATTTTGGTTCTGGGGTAAATGGGGATAGAATCCAGAAAGCACAGAATGGAGAATTCCAAAAGAAAAAGCAGGATTTTCTAGGGAAGAAAGATTTCTGTGATAAAAGCCTCCTACATAATCGTTTCAAATGAAGAAGCCCAAATAGTTCTGAGAATTATTGCCTTTGAGGAGTGTCTGTGATTTATGGTATGAGGACACCTAGAGGTCAAAAGTAATAATTACTGAGCTATGACTGAATGCTATGTAATATAAAAATGGCAAGAGGTGCCTGGGACAATGAGAAAATTTCCTATTTTCACTTACACACACACACACACACACACACACACACACACACACACACACACACTAAACCATGCAAAGATAGAGGTTTGTAAAGGGCATATGAAGCAACAGAAAGAACTCCCAATCTCCAAAACTGGAACCCTTTGAGCAATATAAAGTCTATTTTGTAAAATAAAATAGTCCTATTGTATCTTTTTTCCCCCTATTTAATTGTCACACAAGTAATATAATTAAGAAACAAAACAGAGAAAGGGGAGGCAATGTTGAGTCTACAATAGGGTTAAGAAAAAAATCAATTTGGGACCAAAAATGGTTACAAAATCAAGGAAAATTTCCTCAGTTCAGTTTGTAGTTATTCTGAGAATAAGTTCACCTGCCAAGGGTCTGGTGTTTTATTGTAAACATCTATTTATTCACTGTTTCCTCCAAACCCTAATTGTTGAGTTTCAGATCAGATAATTATACACATTATCATCAGAAATCCACAGACATGAAAAAAGAATATTATGCTAAGAATAATATTTTTTATTTTATTAAGAAATTTATTTGTTGAACAAACAAACATGTTTCTAGCAAAACAATATAATATATATATATATTCTGAAAATTAGATTTACCTGCAAGAGCCCCCTCCCCAATTACCCACCCTTATCTACCCCCTTCCCAATTAATTCATCTCTACGAAAGCCTTAGGTTGTATGTCACTACACCTTTTCAGGATTTAAAACATGAGAATTGACCTCCTTTCTCAATGGCCAGGGTCTAGCTCCAGCTTCTACAGATGGGTGAAGACATTTGACCCTTGGTTCTTTGGGTTATGCTGATTTCACTCAGCATAATTTCTTCCATAGCCATCCATTTACTTTCAAAGACTGCAATATCACTGTTTCTAATTGCTAAGTAGAACTCCATGGTATACATGTACCACAGTTTTTGGATCCATTCATTCAGTGAGGGGCATCTGGATTGTTTCCAGAATTTAGCTATTGTAAATTGAGCTTCTATGAACATCGATTTCGCTGTGTCACTATAAAGTGCTGATTCTAAATCCCCTGGAAAAATACCCAGGAGAGGAATAGCAGGATCGTATGGTGGGTTCATCCCATACGATTCATGGTGGGTTCATCCCAGTGTGGAGGATATTCTCCACACTGCTTTCCAGAGGGGCTGTACCAGTCTGCAGTTCCACCAACAGTGTGCTAGTGTAACTATATCTTGACAACCCCACCAGCATCTATTATTATTTATTTTCTTCATTTTTGCCAATCTGAATGGTATGAGGTGAAATCTTTAGGTAGTTTTTGTTTGTATTTCTCTGATTACTTAGTGATTTAGAACACTTTCTCATGTATTCATTGGTTTGATCAATGTCCTCTGTTGAGAAGTTTCTATTTAGTTCTTTGGCCCATTTATTGATTGGGTTGTTTATGTTTTTGAAGTTGAGATTTTTGAGGATTTTGTAGATTCTGGATATGAGACCCCTGTCAGAGGAATGACAGCCCATGATTCTCTCCAATTCTGTAGGAAACCTCTTGACTATTTTGATAATTTCCTTGGCAGTGCAAAAGGTTTTTAGCTTTATGGCATCCCAGTCACTGATTTTTGACTTTACTTCCTTCACTTTAGGAGGAACAATTTTTTTTTAAAATGGGAAATAAGCTATACTTATAAAGAAGAGTGGACAGCTATAGAAATCTATAAAATGTGATTAGATTTTTGAGACCAGCAGGATTCTAACATATAATGTGCTAAGTAGTTGTATAATCCCACTACTAGAAATAGGTCAGATTATTAACCAAATAAAGATCAGATACTAAATCTCAATTAAAACCTCAAACTAAATAAAAAGAAACCTTAATACTTCTCTGAAGGGTAATTGTGAATTACATCTTAAGTTATACTGAATGGCTGATGTGATCATTTAGACTACTAGTAGATAGAGTTCAGAGTATTCTAACAAAGGCTCCAAGTCTATCTATTATGCACAAAGAAAGAGAAGTTATCTAGATAGGAATACAAATAAATTCTTTTCTGAGAGTAATACTAAAATGTTGCCCTAATACCAAAGCTCTTGTACAGCAGATAACTTTAAAAAACAGGGTGAGGAGGGCTAATAGTAGAGGCCCCTTCTTTATAAACTCCACCTGCATTTTCTTAATAGCCAAGGTTTTCACTTCACAAAAACAATTTGCATTCTTCAATTATCTCTAACTTAAAGGTTACAGAGTCAACAAAAAGGGGGAGGGAAGTTTACTGAAACAGCTGTAAACACAAACTAAAGTAATCAAAGCAGTATTTGGAGGCCTAAAATTTGGTTGCCCTTTACCTCTTTAGACAATCAACTGCCTCCCAGCAGGATAGGAACCTACACTATTCCAATAATTTACATAAGAAATTAGCAACCAAAATTTACATCTGAATGGTAACCCCCAGCAGACCATCAGGTGTTAATATCTGCTTATCTAAATTGCCTCTAAAAATAGCTTTACCTTCCTTTTAAGCCTTAGGTAAACAGAGGATTCCCGAGTAGGGAAAGGTGGCAGTTGCAACAAGTCCAGGCATTTGTTATAATGCCCTATTTTGCTGCCATTTTTAATATTTTTTTTTAATAATCAGAGATGTTTTCTCTGTGTGTAAAAGGATTCTTAGAATTATCTTAGAGTGAGCCAGATTGAAAGATCTGGGTAAACCATAAACTATCAAATTATAAACTACTTTTGTTTTAAATGCCACCCCAGGAGAATTAAATGGGGAAAATGTATAATGGATGCTAATTTAAAGAAACTAAAGTAGTAGATGTAGGGATCCAAGTGCAGGACTAGTGTTTTTAGATTGTCTTGGGTGTCTTTGTCTCCTGCTTGGGTGGAGATAGTTTTTTGTTTCCTTTATCTTTAAAATAATGGTTATACTTCCCAAATACTTCTTATGTTCCTATATTTTAAACCTTTTGTTCTTATATTTTAAAGTTTAAAAAATACCTACTATCTTAGAGCACTTGGTTTATATTTTACTGGGTACTAAACAGCTTTCCATACTGATTATAAATAATGCCAGTGCTAAATTCCTCAACAGGTAAATTAAAAACAGAATAACGTGGGACGGGAAACCTCGCCCCTAATTTTTGGTATAAAAATTGATTATTTGAAAATTATCCTCTAAAGCTTTTACTCTGGTACTATTCAATTCTCAAATATAACAAGATTCACAATGAGAATTTGACAACATTGTGGCACTATTTCAATTTCTAGTTTGCTATTTGATAAATGAGTTAATCAAATAAGCAGCATAAAATGGATATAAAACAAAAAAGTAGAAAACAATGCTTGTCACCTCCCACACCTCTACAGTTTCAAAGGCTCGTATTACATAAACAATAAATCAATATATATGCTAAGTCTGGACAAAAGAAATCAATCAATCATAAATGGAAGCAAATTCATAGGGGAAAATGTGCTAAAAAACAAAACACCCCAATTGCTAGAGACCACTTGTGGTTAATCAGTCTCAGATAAGCTAGTAAGAGTATTTTTCAGGTCTTTTCATCCTCTGGATAGGGGATTTTAACCCCTTTACTGGTTATCAGATTCTCAGGAGGGTTGGGGGAAGTCAAGAGAAACTAAAACTCCCAAACAATGCAAACTAGTTATCTGGCTTTGTATATGTATATCTTTAGTTTATCCCAAATTATTTGCACTTCAAGCTTTGGAAGGAGACTGTTCTGAGATTTTTATCTCTTTTCTTCCCTTCCCCATGTCCTCTCTCCAAGATTTTCACCCACTGACATTATCTCAGTGCTATGTCAGTCTACTTATAAAAATTGCTCTCTGGCTAATCTGGATAAAGTGAAACCCACACACTAATTAGGCTGACAGTAAGGAAATAGCAAATGAATGGAGGGAGGTCATGATATCATAATATATCATAATAAGTCATAATATACCAAAAATGTTAGAAACCAGGACTTTCTTATTAAAAGCATAGCTTCTTTTTTTTTTTCCCAGGGCTGAGGATCAAACTTGGGGCCTTGTGCGTGCTAGGCAAACGCTCTGCCACTGAGCTAAATCCCCAACCCCAAAAGCATAGCTTCTTAAACTTGGATGGAAGAGCCGGCTAACACAGTAAGTAAAATGAAATTATCAAACTATTTATATATTTATCCTCTAAAAATTTTTACATTTGTAATATTTATAAAAGATTTATAATTTTTGCCTATACACTAGAATTGTGTTCAAAATAAATGTAAAAGGTAAATATAAGGCAGCTAATATCTCTATTTCTATTTAGGAGGTGGAATGGAAAGAAGAAGGATGAGGAAATGTTAAAAATGTTCCTAAGGCAGCAGCATTCTTTTTTACACTGTTTCATTCCCAACGCTTTTTATTTTTTTTAAAGTGAATTTTTTTTTATAAGAGAGGGACAGTGAGAGAAAAGGAATCAACTTTAATTTTTCATGTGGCTTTTGTTGCTGCAACACTTCATCGTGTATGTGGTGCTGGAGTTTGAACCCGGGTCACTGCACATGCCAGGCAAGAGCTGTAACTGCTGAGCCACCACTCCAGCCCCCCTTTTTAAAATTTATTTATTTATTTATTTATTATTTTGAGATAGAGTCTTGCTAAGTGGCTTAGCTGGTCTTGAACTTGCAATCCTCCTGCCTCAGCCTCCTGAGTCATTGGGAATACAGGCACCTGCCACCACATCTGGCTCCATAGCAGCATTCTTGCAGGAAGTACATTCTTGCAGGAGTACTGCAAAACCTTGACCTGTGTCTAGACTTGCCTTTGCACAGGCCCTCTCAAGAAGTTATTCAAGTGTGAATCTCAGTCTCTTAATCTATAAGATGGGGTAGATATCTGCTATGAAGTCATAGGAGACAATGGGAGTGAGAACATCACCGCTCCTCATTCCTTTCCATAATTACTGGGTTTCAGCCTGGAGCACTGCATAGAATCATTGGAAACAGACCAGACAATATTAGAAGGAAAACAGCAAGAAAACAGAACTAAAACTTACCATCTGTAGTGCAAGATCCTTCTGGGGCAGGTTTTTGTGAGTAGGGAATTGGTGGGCTGTTTGAATCAGACATTTCTTCATCATCTTCATCATCTTCCATTTCATTAACTGTTAGATTGTTAGAAAAATCTAGAGTACCATTTTGAGTGTAGCGATGTACCAGATCTTTATCTAGATCCTCCACCTTGGGCTTGACATCTGAGAAGCAAAGCAATCATAGTGAATTTAATAAAAAGATGTTTATGGAAAAATAATTAGAAGAAAAATTTATAGTTCTGAAAGATATAACTGGGGAGAGGGAAACTAATATTTTCTAATATTTAGCCAATTTATTTCAGAAATCCTAGGATTTGGAATCTGCATTTCTTTTAAGAGGAGTCTAGAAATGTGTACAATTGAGGAACTTACCTGCAGAAGAGAAAGGATGCTGGTCAGGATCCAAGTATAGCTGGGAAAAAATTGGCCGTGGTACCACATTACTACATCGGAGTGAGGCTTCTATGGAGTTGTGGAGAGCTTCCTCAAAACGAGCAGATTTCAGTTGCCCAGCATATGAATTCCCCATTGTCTACAGCGGCCCACCCCAAAGAAAAAGTAAGAGAAAAGAGAAAATGGATATAATTAGAGGTTATATGCCTGCAAAGTACATGCATAGAAAGTAAGAACTATATCCATATATCTTAAGATGTGAATGAAATACATTCTTGTTAACATAACTTGTCTAAGTTATTTGTTGCATCATCTGTGCTTTGGGTCTTTGTAGTTCAAACCCATTTCAAAAAGCCCATTTAAACGATCTTTTATTTAGGAATTAAACAGTAATAAATGTATTGGGTCAAAGCTCTACAACCAGTACATCAAAATTCATCTGTCAATCACAAAACCCAACCTGGTTAACAACGTGACCACACTTCCTCTTTACACTTGGTGGGCTGTCATAGCCACTTACCAACACTATCAGTGATTTTAGAGGAAGTATCTAATTACAATTCTCTACTAAGATCTATTTCTCTCGAGGAAAGAAAAAAAAAGACTTTCCTTTGGGAAAAAATGAGTAAGCTTTATGATATTTAATTAGCAAATTTCTGAAAGCTAAGAATTGAGCCTTTTAACTCAAAGAACTCCCACATGCAATGTTAGAATTTGTTTGAAAAACACTATTATTTCTTTGCCTCATCTGAAGTACAATCTTTTTTGAGACCCTTCATCAAAGTATATAATAAGTTTTGAAACCATGAACTATATTTCTCATCACTAACATTTGTGTAGTACTCACTAATTACAAAAATTTCCTTGCATAATAATAGCTACAATGTATTGGGGACCAACTATTGGTTAGACCAATGGTTCCCAAATGGTCCAGAGTCCTCAAGATATTTTCAGAGCTCTATGAAGTAACTATTTAGAACTATCACTAGGGTATTTTTTGCCTTTTTCTCTCTCATTCTCTGATATGTGTACAGTGGAATTTTCCAGGATCTGCATGGTATATGATATTGCAACAGATTGAATGCAGAAGCAGATAGGTTACTCTTCTCACTAACTTTTCTTTGGGGGGGGGAACCCCAGTAATTTTTCATAAAATACTTATTTTAATATATAGTGGTTTGTTACAATTTTAAACATTACTAAATATTTATAAAATTTCTTAATTTTAATTTCTATAACCTACAAAAACAAAAACCTGATGGGGTCTTCAATTTTTAAGAGTATAGAAGGGATTTGAAACTAAAAGTTTGAGAACTATTGGGCTAGACAATACACTAAGTTCTTTATATAAACTTTTTTAATCCTCAGAATTCTGAAATAGGTATAATTCATTTCCACTTCACAAATTAAAAGAACAAAAACAAGAAAACTGAAGCCTGGAGAAGCTAAATGATGGTAATGAATGAAGCCAGGTGCATGTTGGCCAGTCATTCATTCCTACTATACAGGCTCAGCTTGGCAAGTTTCATTTCAAGACAGGTAATTCTGAGAATATCTTAGCTCCGCTCTCCCATCAAAGAGGGGGACTGATATTAAATCTCATTGGGAATGCCAACTTCGATTGACTCCCTGGAGGACTTGGCCAAGAATGAACCTGAGTTCAAGAATGAACCTGAGTATGCATCAGTGCTGGCCAGGAAAGGAAGCCATGATCCAGCATACCAACTTGGAGTAGAGAAGGGGTGATGCATAACATGTCCACAAACCCAGTCTCTGGTGTTCCACACCTATACACAAGAACTCCAGAGGAGATTTTGGTGCCATGGAATTGCCTTAACATAGCTAAGAAGTCTTCTTACATGATTCTTGGTAGCAGCAAGTATTGAACAGTGATTTTCATCAGAGTGGCTGGGTTTGTGGAAAGCTTTATTAGAGATTGGCATGGTCTGAAGGAAAAGCCAGGATCCTATTTTGGCTTTCTCATAACAGGTAACAAAAACCTAGGGCTTATTTAATCCCAGTAAGTTGGGAGGCTGAGGAAGGAGGATTGCAAGTTCAGTACTAGTCTCAGTGACCTCAAGAGGCCCTAAGCAACTTAGTGAGATTCTTTCTCAAAATAAAAAATAAAAAGGGCTGGTGATGTAGCTCAGTAATAAAGCACCTCTGGATTCAATTCCTAGTATCAAAAATAGCTGGATATATACGCTATATTCAATTAAAAAATAGTAAATGGGTGGGGGCTGGAGTGGTGGTTCGGTGGTTTCATGCTTGCTCGGCATGAGCGAGTATGTGGGTTTAAACCCCAGTACCAAGTACACAACTAAGTGTTGGAGTAATGAAAGCTATGTGAAAAAACTCAATAAAAACTGATTTTCTCTGTCTCTGTCTCTCTCACACTGTCCTTCTCTCTTAAAAAAAAAAAAAGGTAAATGGAAGAAAATCTACAAAGTCTATCGAATGAAATTTCCTGAAATACCATGTTTTCAGGTAAACCCATAAGATTACCCACTTATGCCCAGCATGGTGGTGTACACCTGCAATCCCAGTGGCTTGGAAGGCTGAGGCAGGAGGATTGAGAGTTCAAAATCAGTCTCAGCAACTAAGCAAGGCCCAAAGCAACTTAGTGAGACCCTCTCTCAAAATAAAAAAAAAAAAAGCTAGGGATGTGGCTCAGTAGTAAAGCACCCCTGGGATCAATCCCCAGTAC